>WHPZ01588496.1:0-20984 GCA_016617965.1 Macrosiphum rosae
TACAATTTTTAAATGATTAAATATTCAGAATCATCAATTTTAAAATTTGACGATATCCACGGTGTCTGAGTCCACCTTAATACCTTATGTCCTCTGTCCTCATTGATTGCGCCTACTATATATTTTATTGTACCTATTATAGTATAGTGGTGTTCGTAATAAAAACAGTTATTGTTAAATGATTAAAAATGTGTTAAATAATACATGCTAATACGCTATGCTTAAAAGGTGTTAGAGAGCTTCCATACTTAGTGTCTACGTTTTAGGCTTCTATTTATTTACATGCCAGCACCTCGATGTCAGAGAGACCAACCTCACAAACCTAGGGCCATGGTTCCTAGAAAAACTCCGTCAATGAACGTTAAAAACATTTTAATCACGAATGGTTACCGCGGGAAAATTTTGTCGGTAGAATCCTCAAAGTTGGCGATGACCACCATAAACTCTGAGGCGGCAGTCGTATCATGAGATGGAAAATTTTTTAATTTATCCTGTTCTAATGCAGAATCTATAATATGCCAATAGATTTAAATATTTAATATTGAATTACAATTTTTTAAAGTTAAAATGTATCATAAATTATTAAAATGTAAACATTTAGGTGCAATTTCCTTGCAATATAAAAAGTAGAATACCTACGTTCACAGTTATATTGAAGGATGTATTTAATTACGACCTCATTGGTGTAGTATAAATATAGCAATCGTATAACATCTCAATTATAATACTCATAATAATAAATAATAAAAATATCGTTTTGATATTTTATTATTTTACTCTATTGTATAAAAGTTATATTGTGGTACCTACGGGCTACGTGAAAAAAGTTTTTGAAATAAATAATAATATCGAAAAGGTAATGAATTCAAAAATATAATTAACTCTTTAAATGCAGTTATGAGAATTGTCATACTGTGAGTTACTAAAAGATGTTACTCAATAAGTATTCATTTTTATCTTTATAATTTTCTTAGTTTTTTACTTTTTACAACAAACAATTTTAATTTCATATTCTGAACCAGAAAATGTTTCCTATGTCCTTACTTCTTATGCATAGTAGGTACCTACTTCCATACACAAAAATCGAATTTATCGAGAGTAGTTTATGAGTTAGGGATAACTTAAAATAATTATAAGTTATAACTTGTAACTCATAAACTATTCATCCTAAATGGCTAAATTCGATTTTTATGTATTTAAATACTTAGAAAAATATTCTGCTTTCGAAGATTAAATGAAAACTGTAATATTGCCATACAAAAATGTAAAAACTTCAAAATAATAAGGATAAAAATATTTTGAAAAACATTAATACTTTTTGAAATAATGGTTCATGATAAAAGAATTACCCTGTACATGGGAGTAATAACAGTTAACTAACTGTTTAAATTATTGACACGTTTTTGTAAATTATTGTCCAGTTTAAAAATAATTATGTCAGAAGTTGATTTACAGCTTATATTTAAAGATTTCCCAGATAAAATCATTAGTGACAAGAGCAGGATGATTCTGTATTATATGATAATCATAAATATTTTTGATTTATAGTATTGGGCTGGTCGTTCCAAACACGATAGACAGTAGCGCCATCTGGCAGAGGTTACCGAAGTATAAATTCTACAAAAAACAAATGTTGTGCTAACCGTTCGTTTGAGGACACCCAGACAAAGGTAACATTAAATTGGTCAACAGAATGCTTAAATGTGGCGTTTGTGTAAATTGTGTTTTTTTTTTTTTAACATAGAGTTTTGCACAAAACAAAATAAGTGACTTGAAATTGTTGTAAAATCACACTTTCAGAGAACACTCATCACTCTCTCATAGCGGTAATAAGTTGGGATATCGTACTACGCCGTATATCTCTCACAAATAAGCCTGATACTATTAATATGACAATAGTATAATGTATTATGAGGGATAATATCTAGGACAAAAAACACAAGTTGCCGTGACAATTTGTTTCATTTTCAGAGTGTTTAAGAAATAGTAGGTTTCCTTCTTTGATTAATAAGAGTTTATACACTATTTAAAAAAATTAAACTTAAATAATGTATTTTATTTTTTGTTTTTAGGGTTTTATAAGTTCTTAGCACAACAATATTTTAATTAAAATAATGTATTTTAAACCTTGTATTTTTTAATATTATCTGAAGCTACATTTCGAAACTTTTTGATTCATATTAATTTATGCAATTATAAGCAGTGCTTTAAAACGTTTTTTTATGTTATTAATGGATAATAATGAAAAAAATAAAATTAAAATAATCTAATATCATTAATCATAATTAATTATTAAAAATAAACAATAAAAGTAACATAAAACATTGCAAATAATGTTATTGCTGTTTTTTTACGTTGAACTTAACATTACTTTTGTTTTTAAACCTTGTAGTCTATATAAGTATGAATCTTATAAGTTATAACTAAGTTGGCAAACCTATGTTAACTGTAATTTATATTTTTGAAATACTTTATTCTTGTTTGAATTATAAATATTGAATTCAATAGAATATAAGTTTATTTCTGTAAGTCAAATTTCAATAAGATACATAACTGTAAGCGCGTGGTTTTGTGTACCTACTTACCTACTAAATACTTACATAACATTGACATTATGATGTCATTTCAAGTTGTATTATAGTTAAAATAACATATATATTGCTTTTAATAAAATCTATTTTTTCATCTTCCATTCATGTTATAGTATTTAAGCAAAATTTGATGCCTAGACTAACACTAACTTGCCAGTTTTAGCTACTTACTAAAAATTCTAGGATGATTGAATATAAGCTATCCTGGACAACAAATTCTACTAATTTGATAATTCTTAAGTTCTTACGTCAAAGTGTGGTTAATTACCTATCTATACCAAAAATCACAATAGAATTTATTAATTTAAACGTTAAAAAGAAAAGAAACAATTAAAATAACATTTAAAAATATAAAACAATAAACAGAAAAATCAAATGACGTTTGAACGTATAATAACGATAAACATTAAAATTGTGTAACGTTTAAATATCCAAAAACGTAAAAACAATATATTTATTTTAAATTTAAGCCTTGTTTATAAATAATTCAATTTAACATTTTTAAAAATATAAACTAAGAATATTATAGTCCTAAGTTGAGCTACAAAATAAATTTTTAATCAGTATTTGAAATTAAAGATTCAATTTGAATACAATAAATTAACAAATTAAATACAATGTTTAATTAACGCTATAACAGGCAGAATCAGAACCAATTTATAAAGAAATATTTTGACTGTTAAAAAAAACATTTGCAATTGATAAATTGAATAATAACAAATCGTAATATAATAATGCCAATGGTTAAGGCAACTTGTTTTACCTTAAAGTACGATTTAAGTCACATAATATACTGTTTGTGGATATTATTACAATTATTTTTAGTGACAAAACTAAATAGTTGGCTAGTATATTTATAAATTAAATTACTACTATTTTTTTTAACTGCATACACTTTGCATAAAGTTTTCAACGATCCATTATCATGTCTTTGTATCAATATTTTTCAAAAATCATTGATTTGCCACACAAATGCCATTATTTTAAGTATATATTATACTTTGCATTTTTAATAGATGATGTAAGCATTTTTGCCTTTCATTTTAATATGGCTTAAAAGTTATTATGATAAGAACCATGTTAATAGAAGGGCCTTAACGCAGTTTTTATTATATTGGAAATTGTATTCCAGTTTTTATCATATAGAAAATTGTATTCAATTATTGCAACTAGCTAAAAAAAATTAACCACAAAAATTATTTAACACATTTGTTATAATTATAATAATTGTTTATATTACACTGGAGTGAGACGTCATAATAATCATAATAATAAAATGTACAAAAAAAATATATATTATTATTGAGGTCTCTAACACGCCCACTCCCTCATTATTGCTGCTGCTGTGTTCAAGTTGGCGTACAAAATAAATCATTTATGATAATTTTATATTAATAATAATATAATAATGTAATAATAATAATAATAATAATAATAATAATAATAATAATAATAAAAATAATAATAATCATCATAATAATAATAAATTATTAAATTGTAGTAGCAGTGGTGGAGACGGATTATTCGTTATTTTTCCATTATAAATGTCCACGTCTATACAGTTTTAGTATAAATATATATATTATATACATATATATTTTAATAATACTTATATTGTATACACGCACAAATTAACTATTTTTTTTTTTACAATTATTTTCAAACTTAAATTTTTGGGTGTTATTTGAAAACAAAGTGAATACACATAAAAATAATTATCTTTAAGGATTATCAGTCTGCTGTTAATCTTATACAATTGGGAGGCAGCTTAGAAAAATATAATTAAAAAAAAGGGAGAGGATTAATAATACAACACACATAATTTGCTAATATAATAATTGTTATTGCTTTGGAAAAAGTCAAATTATTGTTATTTACTTGGACACAAAAAATTGTTGAGGTCCTCCTCCGCCAGGTCCTGATGGACCTCCTCCTCCACCTCCACCTCGAGTATTGGTGGCATATAATTGTTGCTGGAAATTATGAAATTGCTGGGCATAATTTGGATCCGCTGTGGTTGGACCGATGAATGAATTTGTTGCAGGTGGACCTCTAAATCCTCCAGGACCACCACCTGGTCCTGGACCACCTCCACCACCCATTGATGGTGGTAAAGGTTGTGTAGCATCTGGAGGACCTGGTCCACCCATCATTCCTCCACCTTTATGTTGCTGAGGTGGTGGGCCTCCTGAACCACCCCCCATCATCATCATTTGTTGTTGTTGTGGATGACCTGCCGATGGATGATGAAGAGGTCCACCACCACCAAACATGTTATCCGAAGGTCCTCCATTATAGTTACTACCACTCATTCCCATTCCGCTGTTACCACTTCCTAGTCTTATCATACCTGCTGAATTACCACGCATCATTCCTCGACTATTATTTGGACCACCAGGGGGCATACCACCCATCCCACCTCCACCAGGAGGACCACCACTACCACACATCATGTCATTAATTCCAGCGCCGCCATTACTATTATTGTAACCGCCGCCACCAGAATTTGGAAAATATTGTAAATTATGAGTAGGTACTTTTCCATCTAGATTAGACAATGGATTTCCATTACCAGGTCCACCAGAAAATCTTTGCAAAAAATCTAAGCCAGGTTGTTGCTGTTGTTGTTGATTTTGAGGAGGTGGAGGAGCACCTCTAGGACCACCACCTCTAGAATTGTTGGGTAAGTATTGTATTGTGTTGGGTGCACTAGGTTTCACTTGTATATTAGCACCACCATTATATAAGCCTCCAGGTCCTCCTCCTGCTGGTATCCTAGGCATTAATCTTTGTTGCTGTTGCTGTTGATATTGTTGTTGTTGCATCATTGAAGAAGATTTTGGTGATAATGGACCACCACTAACACAGGAATTCATCATCATACCACCATTCCTACCACCTCCACCAATTGGAGGCATTCCCATTGGTAATCCACCTCCTGGTCCCATCGACATTCCACCTCCATTAGGACCTGGTGGTGGTGGTCCTTGTCCAATTCCTGGTCCTGGACCATACATCATTCGACCACCACTACCAGGAGGACCACCCATTCCACTGTCGTGCATACCACTACTGCCCATTCCCATTGGACCACACATAGGATCACTATTACCAGCCATCAAGTGCATTGGTGGACCACCTCCTCCACCGAAAGGTGACATCATTCCACCTCCAGGATGGTGATGTCCTGGACCACCAGGATGATGTAAAGAAGGTACTCCACCACCATGGTTAACAATCGGAGATGATCCTCCACCAGCGACATTATTAGCTAATTGTTGGTTCATTTGAGCCAAAGAAGATATCGGATCAAAATGTTTCATTGGTTGCTGTTGTGATGTTTGAAGACCAGCTGCAACTGCTGCTGCGGCAGCTGCAGAAGGGTTTAAAGGCATATCACCAGGACGAACAATATTATACGATTTCATATTTGAATCAGTCATTATCATGTCCATATTGCTTTGAGATGTAGGGACTCTAAGACAATAAAAACATAACTATATTAGAATGATTTATAACAATTACATAATTTGTTTAAAATAAGGATATTACCCCCAATTATATAAAATAAAAAACATTTGTCTTTATCAAAGTTTATCAGTTAATGATATAAATTTAGTTTGAATTTATATACAATACAGCTCTATTGTACATATCATTGATTATTAAATGTATTGTAAATAAATACCAAATAAAGCAATTAATAATAGACATGCAATTAAATTTCTTAGTCTCAAATCTCACAAATAAAAATCAATATTAATCAGTTCTTCAATTATTGTTTTTTAACATATATTATAAGAAAAATATTATGAAATCTTTAATTAAATTACAATATAAAATAATAATGACAAATTTGAATTATTTTTATAATATAACAAGTTTGTGAAATAATATCTACACAAAATTAATAACAAGATCATTATAAACCAACTATAGAATTGATTGAATTGAAGAAATTATTAGTTCCAATAAACCATAAATAAGTAAACAAATAATTAATTCAATCTGCAAAATTGATATTCTACGAGATTATTATTTAACTATGACATTTGTATTAACTGAACATTTGACATTGTTACGAAGATTTGATCATATTCTATTATTTTATTTATAATTACAATTAAACTAGATTGACTTACGAGGGGGACATTGTTGAAGTAGTTGTAGTAGTAGAGGATGATGAATCTTTTAAACCTGTATTTGGTTGTTTTTGAATGGTAAGTTCTTGGCCATCAAAAGTATTAAGGTACTGAATGTGCTGAGGAGAAGGAACAGGCATTAAATTAGGTTCATCTCCCCTTTTAGATAGCTGTTTATTGTTGTGACAAAATAATCCGTCTAAAAATGTAATAATAAATAATAAGTTACAAAATAAAATGATTTAATTTATAGTTAACTATATACCAGGAGATTGTTGACCACCACCACTAGGTTGACCCGGAGTAGCAATGTTAGATGAGGGTGAAAATTCATTGGACATCGGACCTTTTTGTTGTTTCATAGATGAACAAGAATTGTGGCCAGGCGACATATGAACTGGTGTACCTGGATTACTGGATTGTAGTCTTGATCCACTGCTACCAGGAGATCGTACAGCAGTAGGGCTCATATTTGAGGATGGTCGACCACCAGCTGGAGAGTTAAGTGCTGAACATGTGCGAGGAGATGGCAATGACAAATTGCTATTTGTTACTCCAGTACCATTGCCAGCTAATGGTGAGTTGGGGCTGCAACTTGGTACGGAAACAATAGGAACGCTAGCAGATCGAGCTACTGTTTGATGGTAAGAAGGCGGTGGACCACACCGTCCTCCATTATCTTTCTTCTTCTCATCTTCATTGCCAAACATTGATTTTGGCCAATCAGATGAACATGACGTTGGTGTCTTAGGTGGCAATAAGAGGTCACCGGCAGAGTTAGTTGCTGCTGCAGCTGTTACAACAGCATCTACATCTAAATCATCATCAATAGATGGCATTAAATCATCCATACCACCACTTCCACTGCAATTGTCTAACGGACCTCCAACAGAAGAAGAAGACGATGTAACAGGCGGGGGTTGCTGTTGAGAAGGTCCTCCGCCACTACTTGAGTTTTCGGGAAATAACACTAGTTGAAGTTTTCGTAAAGTCGCTTGTTGTTCTTCACGATGTTGTCTTTGTTGTGGAGTCAAATTTTCATCAGGTACTTGAACACCTATGACACAATAAAAGTATTATAAAATATGTACAATTTTTAAAAGACAAAGTTAAAAGGGTACTTAATAACATAATTAAAAAAAACTTTTTTCCTTTACAGCTTATTATGTTTATATTAATTAATATATATCAACTTCCGACAAAATAAAGAACAGATAACTTAAAGTTCATCTATTGTATTTTTTTAGTATGTAAATTAAGTACATTTAACATCTTATTTTTTTTTTTTTTGAGACTTTTTATTTTGGTAACTCTTTTTGTCATACAAATTGACTATGCATACGATCATTATACTTCTATAACTGTTTATGTACTTGTTAATATAAATATAAATTATTGTACTATAATGATCTGTGAAATATTTGTGAATGTGGCTTATTGTTTCCAATGAAATACTCACCAGTTAATGAATGGTGTGATGTTGCTCCTAGAGATGAGTTTCCACTACCTATAGGATCATCAAAATCAGCTAAGGATGGCATCATAGAAGCTAAAGAATTGTGGCCACCTGGTGAATCACCTGGGCCTGAAGGTACTGATACTGGTGGTCCACCAGATGATGACATAAGACTATCCATTGTGGATGGTTGACATTTATTAGGGCCACCCATAGTCATCATGTCAGACATACCATGGTGGTGAGGTGGCCCACCCATTCCGAGAGAACCTCTATGGTGAAGTGCACCAGAAGGATGATGTGGAGGAGGATGATGTGGATGATGAGGACCACCGCCCATCATTGGTCTATGACCCCCATCCATCATATTAGATGGGTGATGTGGATTTGGGTGGTGTTGTTGATGATGTGGGTTGTGATGATCCATTAAATCCAAGTCCATACCATTCATGGGCATCCCACCACCGCTACCTGGCCCCATAGAACATAAATTTCCTAAAATTGAAATTTAATAGTAATTTTAGTAAGAACATTTAAACTAAAATAATTTCAAATAAATACCATGCTGATTCATCATTGAACCAGGACCAGGACCCATCATTGATTGATTTGAATTATTGCTGTTCATTAACATTCCAGGACCCATTGGTCCTCCACCACCATGATTCGACATACCCATAATACTATTATTACCAGGACCACACATCGATCCCATCATATTATGATTTGAAGGATGTTGTAGCTGTTGAGGTCCAGAATCATTGATATTATTTCCCTTAAAAATAAAATTTTGACTTTTTTTATTTAATATATAAAATTAAAAACATATAACAAGTTACAAAAAAATATAGTGGAATATAACATTATTTCCATTAAACAACAATATCTACCCTATGGAAACCATCATGATTTTGAAGGTTATTCAGGTTTTAGAAACCTTGTGAAATAAAGGGATGTAAAAAATAATTATATTAACTGAAGTAATTGAATCTTCCATGGTTATTTAGGGACTATAATTTACTATTTTATATAATATTAATATATTTTTCTACTTTATTATTTTTATCACACATACTTCATTATTTATTACAATTATTATTATAATTTTATGTTATAAGTACCTTTTACGATTTTTTAAGACTTTCCCAATTTAAAATTAAATTTCTTATTATTATTAGTGAATACTGAATGAATAATTATTGATTTATAAATTATGATATACTTTAGATTCAAGTATACCTGTATCAATGCAAAAAGGTTTATACTAAATTTATTTGATATTTAACATGATTGATTCGACAATTTGTAAGTTTAAAACTTTTCTTAGCCCAAACTAAAATAAAATAATTGGTCAATAGTTGAGGTCAATAATAATGTATTTTAGTATTTAAAAAAAAATGAAAATGTAATGTATCACGGAAAAATTTAAGTACTGGCTACAAAACTCCAGTGAGTTTTGCCTAATGTGATCACTGGTTTATAAAAAAAAAAAAAAACCCTAATGACATGTTTACAATGTTGGATTTACTTTTTATTAGAGGTGTCGGGTTGTATTATTGACTTACATTAATAATTTAAAATAATCAAAATCAGAGCTGATTGTAATCATCACATTGAATAATTATTTTATGATAAATGATAACAATATATTTATTACATTACATAATTAACAAACAAATGTCATACCAAAAGGTTTTAGATTTTCCATATTACAGGTACCATTTATTTTTGCTATTAAATAAAAATTACCAATTATATTATCATATTAGTTGTACGACTTAAGTAGTTATTGTTAATTTTAGTTTTATATTACCATATTATATTGTATTATTTAACTACACAATTGTGTACATAATACTATATTATATAAACAAAGATAAGAAAATATATATTACTTATATTATTAATATTAAAGTTAGGTATGTGAGAAATGTATATTAGAAATTGTAAATATTTAATTTATAAGAACTATTTGATGTATTTATATTTCAAATTGTGAATTCATGCCCCTCCCATGAACATATTCAGTGGGGCCCATTATCTTCTTGAAGAAAAAATGAAAATAAAAAAAATAAAATAAAAAATATGTATATTATGTTTTATTTTTTAGCTAGTATTAAAAATATATTATGATGTTATGCAAGCACAACTTAGTTAGATAGTTTTTATTTTTGTTAAAATTATTTTTCCTAGTAATATGTATTAGGTAAGTGTATAATTTTTATTAAATACTATGATCATAACACATAATTATTTGAACTAGGTCAATGTAACATTAAAATAAGTAAATAATAAATATACAGCATAATAAATAAGGTTCCCTTTGTAAGATATTTTCAATATTTAAAATTAATTTTACCCAAAATATATAGTTATATTTTGTATGAGGAAAGTAAAAAGTTATTTTGCTATAATAGATGCATGAGAGATAGAAGCAATTGTATTAATATTGTATTTTTAAACAAGCGTACATAATTTTTTTTTTACACTTTGTACTAAAAATATTAATTATTGTGATAAATAGAAACTATATTCCTAAAAAAAATTGTCAAACACGCAAATTATTCTAATTTTATATAGTTATTTTAAATCATCTCGACCATAGTGAATTGTGTATATTATTTTATTACAATAATTACAAAACATATTAGTTTATTTAAATTCAATAAAATAATAATTTTATGATAATAGCATAGAAAAATAAGAAAATTAAAAAAAAAAAAGGAATAGGTATAGGTATTTTAACTTTGTTTAATGAAGTATACTAGATAAAACTTGAGTATTAAAATATCTATGATACAGATAAAATATATTTGTTGGAACATGCATTTTTGATTTCTAGAACTTAAAATAATGACATAGCTAGCCTAAATTGTTTTGCCCTATGTACCAAAGATAGTAAAGCACATTATACAAATATTGTACTTCTTACCTTTGATTATAATTGTGCTGGTGTACATACTAAAATTTGTATACGTATACCTAATATTCTTGAGTTTCATGAATATACAATTATTTTCCTCAATATATTGTATTACCTACAATTTTATTAACTAACACCACGATTCAAAACAAAAATGATTTTCCAATAAGAAAAAATTATAAGTATTGTGGGTGGGTTTTGCGCCTTTAACAGTTCTGTGCCTACATTTCTAACCTCTAGCTACGGCACTGCTTATAACATTTAGTAATCAGTAATGTCATGATGATACATTGATACTTATATGTAAACTAAAACAAATGTAGAATATAAATTAGATATGCTTGATTAAAACTATACCTGATGATGATTCCACATAGGCATTCTTGCTCCAGGTTGTTGTTGCATCATTGGATTTTCCATTGAGGCACCTGATGGACTATTGTTGTTTTTCATTGCTCTTGAATAAGGAGTACCACCGCCATATTTTGGTTGTCCGCCATGAGGAGCCATACCTTTGTTAAGTTGTTGTTGATGTTTCATTTGTTGTTGAGATGCAACCACATTATTCATCCACTGTCCAGGGTTTTGTCTGTTAAACTGGTTAACTTTTAATGGATGTTTCTAATAAAAAATGTGTCAAATTTTATTTTTATATAGGTAATCAGGAATTTTCAGTAGACATTTAAAAATATTTCACCATACCTCTAGGAATTTTTTTGTACGTGGTTGAGCACAATGATAAGCTATAATAGTAGGATAGTTGCCAGATAATACAGATTCAGCTGATTTATTTGCTAAGCTCGTGGAAAATACAAAAATCTGACTTTGTTGTTGCATGTACTGTTGTTGTTGGGCATCCATATTTCCACTAGTTGTATTTGATTGTTTGTTTCCAGTAGCATTTGCACCTAAGACATTGCTCATTAATGGTTGTACTCCACCAGAACCATCAATTAAATCTGATGGTCCTCCGCTGCCACTACTCATTGAAGATAGTACAACTCGATCACACGATTCTAAAAAAATATTGTTTAATGTCTAAAATTAAATAAAATAATAAAAGTCATACCAAAGTCAGATTCAACAGTAGTTGTCGTTGTGCTTGTAGTATTGTTATCTTCTACTTTAATGCCACTGTTATTACTGGTATCTTCGTGCTTAACTGAAGAAACCGTATAATAATTTTAGTACCAGCATTTTTTTTTTTTTTTTTAGGAAATAATCTAAAATTTCAACTCACTTTGACTAAGGCAAATATCATTTGACATTAGCTGTTGTTTTTGATCAGTGTTAGAAGAACCTGGAGAAGTATTGCTACTTGCATTTCCACCAACACCACTTTTATTATCAGCTACATCCCCGCCAGCATTATCTATTAAAGCTGTCATATCAGATTCGGTTTTGATAATTCTGTCCAAATCGTGATGAAGTTCACCACTATTATTATCTGGCGTTTTGATCATTTGGTTATCATCCCCGGCACTAGGGTCCCCTTCACTACTAAATGATGAAGACTTGTTTTCGATGTATTGCTTCTCCTTGATCATCACACGCGTGAGCTTATGTGATAATAAATCTTGTGGAGCTGTTTAAATAGAATATTAACCACATTAGTTCAATAGATAGACACTAATGATTGTATAAGTATAAATTTAATGATTTAGCTTATCAATTAGTTTTCTTCAAAATTTTAATTAGTGAGGAATAAAACTAAGTCACATCTAGGTAATAAATTGATTTTAAATTTTATGTAAGTAACATATTTTGTTGTATATATTTATTTATTTATTTATTTTACTTATTTATTAATACAGTGACGCCCTTGAAGGGCAATGAGGTACAGAAATACATACACAGAATACAGAGCGCATACAACATATATAATACAGAAAAAAAATTATTTTTAGAAACTAATAAGTATATCTTTGATTTTTTAATATTATCATAGAAAAATCAAAATTAGAAATGTTAGGTATTACAAGAAATTATCATACATTTTAGTGGACTGTATTCAACAACATTATTTTTGTCTGAATGAGTAAAAATAATTGAGACTGACAGGCATTATTAACTGGCACTTTTAAAAGACTAATGTACTCCAGTAGATCAGGACAGTCTACCTATATATTATTATTTATACTCTTTTTTAAGAGAGAACGGTACCGTTTCGAGCATGTAAAATGATTCGATTGGTGTGTGGACGACCACGTGATTACGCTTACAGCTGATAGTTGGTGGGGGATGAGCGGCGGCGGACCCGTTTTGGTCGCTGCCGGTACCTTTCTCTCGTGAAAAAGAATATAGCAGTTTATAGATAAATGATATACCTGTATTTAGCCACCTAGATTTAAGGTAGGGATTTAGCATATTATGGCAACATCTTTTACTAGATAACCAACCAAACTATTTCCATGGGCAAGCATACAAAATAATAGTCTTTGAATTTTCTCAAGTTTATGTTTAAGACAACAAAGCCAAACTAAAAAATAGATCTTGCAAGAGAAGGGTATAAACAATTAGGATTATTAAATTCGGAGAAGCTTTATTACTAATTAGGTAAATACAGTGAAGCTCAAGTCCGCTGATGAAATAACTACTAAATTATGAATGTGAACAATTTTTAAGGTTAAAATAATTAGAAGTTATTTTTCTTTATGACGATATTATATATCATAAGTATAAATTACCAACTTGGGGTACCTAGTACATACACCAGATGGAGTGTTAAATTTTTCAAAGATTTTATTTTGCTCTGAGAACTGATGACAAATGAGTTAGAAGGATAGAAGTTAGAATTTATATTGCACATTTTGTTATTTTTAAGTTTTTATATATATATATTATATATAATAATATTATGTTTATCTATCTTAAGAAAAACTTAGATAACACTAAATACCGTCATAAATCACAGTTTATATAATTTAACATGAACATATTAAAATAAATGATAAGACAGAAATTATATTATTTTATGAACATTATATAGGTAATACAATATATATATAAATTAAACTTTAGAGTAGTGGCAAAGACAATAAGGCATACAATTTTTATTTTTTTATTTAATTCAAGTTCAATGATAAATATTTTACAAACTCCTACAAGAAAATGTTAAAATTAAAATGATAAAATAAAATTTGTTTACAAAATTATTAATGGTAAAAGTGTGAAATTGTTGAATACATACATATTGTAGAATGGACAATTATTATGTAGGTAACAAATATTAAAGCAATTAAACAAATATTTGTGATAACAAACCTGTTTGAAATAAAATCATGATTCGTCATTGAATTCATAAGCGAAAACGCAAATAAAAAATGTATTAGAAAATACAATCAAGGAAAAACATTATTTAAAAATTGTTCAACCTACCTTTAACTTATAATCAACAAATTTAATAATTAAATTATGATTACAATAATTAGGTATATGGATTAAAACTCATAATTAGGACTTGAACTTTATGGAATTTGCAATTTTTCAAGTTTTTAATGTGTTTGTGAAAAGTACAATTTAAATTTAAGTTAATTTTTTTTTATTATTATCAGGTTAGTAAAATAAAAATGTTTGAAATTGTTGCATAATATTTTAACTACAGTAGAAGCCGCTTATTAGGAAAACATTTGGACCAAGGTTAAATGTGTCAATTAATCGATTGGTTCTAATAGGTGATGTGTTTCTACTTGTAGTCAGGGTTATTATGTTTAATACACAATGTTTTAAACCACTTGTTCATTGTTTAAATAAAATAAAACATATGTTTAAAACAGTGTAAATTCCAAGTGAATATTGGGGTTTTTTTTGGTTTATTAAATAATAATAATTAATATATACCCTTCAGGAAAAAAGTTTAAAGTATTAAATTATTTTATCTATAACCATCCTTAATTTTATTTCATTTTTTTAATTTTATTGAATAAATTACTAATTTTAAAATGTATTTACTTAATAGTTAATATATACATAATATAATATCCACATAAAACTTCCATTCAGAAAATATTTCAAATACATTTCAAATGCTTTAAAGATTTAAAATAAGTGATAAATAAACAGATAAATATTTACTAGTACACGGCATATTGGCATATAAGTAAATTACATATTGTATTAAAAAGTCAAATATACTGTTTAAAACAGTTTTTAACAGAAAAAATTAAAAATAAAAAATTACACCAACTCTGCTTGTAGTAGTCTCTAGACATTTTGTTTCAATAACGTGATTGTACCAATTATCCGTGTTCCTAATAAGCGGCTTCTACTGTATTAATATATTAAAATATAAAATAACTTTAGGTATAGTAAAAAAGAATTGATTTTAAATCCTTTTTCTATAAGTATTACTTGTGCAATAATGCATGCAAAATTTTACAAATTTTTTTAGTGACACTGAGTTAAGTCATGGGTTGCCCACCAGTCGATCTTTGAAGGAATATTGGACGATTGTATAAAAGATTATTTATACAAATACTGGTTGATTATGGGTGGAATATTAAACATGATTTTACACTTAATATAGAAAGTAAAGTATTTATTTGAGAAGAAAAACATAATTTTTGAATGTATAAATAATAAAAAAGAATATTATTATACAATTATAATGTATCTCAGTTGTTGGAAAAGGTTTGTGAAACCCTAGTTTAAGTGGAGTTTATTTTAATGAAGTTTATAAGGCACAATTCTCCTATTTAATCAGTGAACAAAAAATTGGTGGGTAGTTTTTCTATGTGTGCAATTTCATTTAAACCCAGTTTTGTTGCATAACAAGTTACAGAATTTAGATTTTTTAGTTATAGGCACAATGTAAATAGGTACCTAATATAATAGAATAGATTAAATAAAAGTTATACAATTATTATGTTTTAATGCAGGTACACTAATTAAAATTAGATATATATTTCAACTAAAAAAAATTGATTAGGTAGAAATGTATAAATATATATTTGCTGATCTACAATGTCATAGGTGAACATTAGTTTTGGATGAAATAAAAAGTTACTTTTAATTACATTTTTAATGTACAGTTAAGAATATCTGTGCTTGTATTAATTTACTATTAGGTAGTAATTTTTTTCACTTTTCAGGATGAGTAATCATATTTAATTTATAGCTAGTTATTATCTTGATATTTTATCAATTTAAAGCATCTAGAGTAAATAGTCGTTTTTGATAATAAAACTAGGAATTGACAAATGTATTTAGAAAAATTAAAAAGTTTTTATTTAAAAAACAAAAGTGTAAAATTTAATATTTTTATGTTTTATAGTACCTAATAAACTAATATTTTAATCAATAATAAATTTAGCATTAAATAATTTGTGATTGATTGGTTTGCAATATATTAATAGATACCTACAATACTAATTTCTGAAAAGAAAATTTCCTACCTACTTTTTTTTTTATTAATAAATAATAGTTAATTGTTTATCTAGAACACATAAGTATATATTATGTTCATGCAGTGGCATATTTATGGGGAAAAATAGATAAGTTAGGTTAGCAATGGATCAATTTATTCAGGACTAAATGCATTAGAAATATTCAAATATATGATAAGGAGTTTTATCGTAATATTAATATTCAGGATTTGAGATTCCTAGCTTTTGCATATATTATTTAACTACCTTGTGCATATTTTAGAGTTTTTAAATTTGTTCTACTAGTTCACTATTTATAAATGTTTAAACTAATTAATGTGGAGTAAAATTGTATATTGATGCCATATTTAAACAGCAAACAGCCATTGTTGTACTTAGGTATTGCTTTTCTATTACCAAAAGTAAAATGTAAAACTATGAATGGTCATTATTAACACACTTCACTGATCACCGCTAATCAAAGCTGCTCACCGCTCCCCAAGGGATTTATTATAAATAGATAAAAAATATTCCATTAATATACTTAAATGAAAGTGTATAGATTAGCCAAGGTACCTTCTGTGTTTTATTATTTTAATTTTGTAACATAAAGCATGATATTAAAAAAATAGCAAATATTTTACATTTTGTTATTGTTTTGAGTCTGAGCCCTGTTCATAAATCATAATATTAGATATTACCTACCTACAAGCTACCTACTAATGATATTTTTTAGTACTTTCCTGGTGGTGTCTACGCCAACTACTGACTTTGGGCACCTTAACAGGTGTATTGTGTAAGACGTAAGTACAATATAAATAGATAATAGTATAATAAAATATTTGTATAGGTACCTGCTTAAAAACCATATTATGTTCGCCAGTTTTGAAAACACTCAATTTCTCAGCCTGTTTAGATTGAATTTGTTTTTAATATGTTGGCCACCCGTATTATATTATACCTACTGCCTATATAGGTGTCATAAATAATCTACCCATGTTACTTAAATACAGTGGAACCTTGATAATTTAAACATATATAAGTCAAATTTTTGATAACCTGAAGAAATTTCTTGACCCCTGCATTTCAATATACACCTAACATTTTTATAAAACTCAAACCTTATTTTGCCCCCAGCGATTCAAGTTATCTAGGTTTTGCTGTTTTAAGTTTATGTTAAGTTACAGATTATTTCGACTACAGTTGTCAGTTACTATAAATGGTACCTACTTATTGATTGCATAAAGGTAGTTTATTGATTATGTAGGTACCAAAAAAATTGTATTATTTATATTATACTATATCACCTGTCGGTTATGTTTTTAAATTATTTGATCATTACTTATTAGGTAGATACTAATATTGTTGTTTTTGTGCACGGTTGTAGATATACTGGTGACACACCTCCTCTATTAAATTGCTTATAATACATAGACCATTCAATATGTTATACAATAAGATACAGAACAATGTAATAAGACTCCTGTTGAACTAGATTGTAGTGAACCCTAGCGGCAATCTGTTGTACGGACTATGGTTGCCTAAGTTAATGTTTCAAAAATATAACACAAACAGCGAACAGTAGTTCTTCATTCTTATAATAATGCAATTATGAGAGTCCATTTATTTCATAGAGTTGTGCAACCAGTATATCTACAATTGTTTTTGTGACAAATGCAATTTTGGATTTATGGAACTTGCCTGACGATTGAGACGGAATAAATACGCTGTGAAACTGTTTCAAAATATTGGGATTTTACACTTAATTAGAAAATGTACCTAGCAATAATCATGTCATTAAGTTATAGGTTTTATTTTGTTGATTTTGGCAAAGGACATTGGTGGATACTATAGTTATGACGTATTTTAAGTCTAACATACAATTTGTTAGTGAACAAACTAAATGTTCACAATAAAAATTGGTTTGTAGCTAAAAAATTTAATCGCTCAATGTAATTGGACAGGTTGCTACAGGCTCAAGCACGCGCGACTTTGTTCTCCAACGACTAGCGAGTAAATTCGCTCCGTGTAATCGACGCTATAATCACAGAATATATAATTTCAAAAATCCTCAAAATCAAATCAATAATTCAATTATTACTACCAATTAAAATGGCAAGCCATATTATTGTAATGCTGCAATTAGGCACATAAATTAAGATAAGATGTGATGAGTAAACTGGCATACTAATCAAAAAAAGAATTATTTAATGTTTTAACCAGACTTTAACCTTTGTCCTTGCCAATTCTAAGTAATAATTCTTTTAGAGTAATAATATAAAGCTTCGTATGCAGTCATTATTAAAAACAATGTTGAATTGAATATGTGTTAAATATACATCTACATCGCCATTATCTTTGTCTTTATCATGCTTAGATAATATGGTTAAATTTATACAAATCCGTACATAATAATATATTTCTGTTGTTTTGACTGTAAAATGACTTACATCATTTCTCGAGCCATTAAAATTTTTATAAGATGGTAAGAAAAAATATAAATTGGTAGAATAGAATCTTCCGAGGAATCTTCCTACGGCTTTGGATTTAGCATTGTAAAAAATTAATGCAACACACAGGTAGCCATTGGTATGAACATTATTTTATGTTCCTTTAGCGTAGGTAGAGCAAGTAATTTAACGATTATTATTGGTCGACGTCATCAATCAGCGTTTTGTTAAAAAATGATTTAGAATAAACATAAAAACATGTAGGTACTTATGAACAGTTGTCAAGGCATGCTTAACACAACGCTAACGTAATACACGGCTCACCTAACCTGAGAAAACTTAACATAATGTTATTAGACAGACGTTACAACTCACATGGACAATTTATAATCACTGTGGTGTAATGTCGGTACTAGACAAATGCACGCATAGTCACCATGCGTTATGGGACAGTCCTGCGTTTGTTTCGGCCATTTCCTTCGCCACCACCAGTGTCATCCGATTGCAGTTGGGTCGTTTCTTGTGGCATGATCTTCACAGCCTGTGGACTGTGAACGCACGTGACAAGACCATTAGCGAGACGGACGCAGCCTCTGGCTTGGATTAGCTCGAAGGACTTACCTAGCTTACTGTAAAACGTGCGCGACGGTCAGCGGGCACCGAAAGGGCCAGGCAGTATGGACCGGTGACTACAGCGATGGCATGTCGCAGCGAACGTTCGGTGCACGGTGGTCGGTACGGCGGCCGACAACAATAACAAAAACGTTAAAGCGCGAGGGTACAAACTAACGAGATCAGAACGAATGACGTTAGCGGGTGCGCTCGCTCGCTCGTTACAGTAACGGCCCAGAACGCGCGATAACGTAGCAACGACGAGACGGCGCGATGACCGCGGACGACGAGAGTTAATATCGCGTGATCGTTGTCCGACGAAAATAACGCGACGGCAACGACGACGAAGACGACAAAACACACTTTACCGGGCGAAATGGCACTGATTCGGAACGACGGCAGTGTGCTGGTTGGTTGATGTCGCTGGTGACAATAATAAAACCCAATGTTACACACACACATACGCTAGTGCACATACGAACTCACGCACACGCACGCACCACACACGCACGCGCGGCAACTCTCGCGCACACTAACGCACGCACACACGCACACGCACGCGCGAACACGCGATAATAACACGCGTTGGCACGGCGGCGAGTGGTGGTGGGGCGACGGGTCGGTCGGCGATTTGTGTCGGTGCGAGGGGAGTAGCGGTGGATCGGACTCCGATGCGAGGCGGGTGAGGGTAAATAAATAAAAACACGGATACGGCGGCGGCGCATCGGCCATTTTGACGGTCACCCGGTGCGTGGAGGCGAAAACGACGCGCCGACGAACGGTGTGCGTGTTTGTTGCCGTTCGTGGAGGTACGTCGTTACGCGCTGCCGCCGCCACCGAGGAGTTCGTCTCGGTCTCTGTACGCCGACGACGATGATGTGATAATAATAATAAAATATGGGTAAACAATATTAAGACCGCAACATCGCCAAGCTATTAAGTTGTTCAGTAATGATGTCGCAGTGGTTTCACACGACAAATGTAACAGATCTTATGGAATCATTGTAATATATTATGTTATTATATTGTCACTTTGCTGGGTGTTACCAGTACCACTCTAATCAAATCTACTCATTGTGTACTCATTAACTTAAGCTCTGCATTTTCTGGGTGTTTAAATTAAATTATACCTATGAGGCACTTATGACTTTTTTGAGAAAAAATGGTTTTATGACAATTTAACATTAAATAGTTATATAGTGCATTAGGTACATTTTATAAAAATTCATACAATAGTAAATTTTAATTTATTAAAAATTTAAAACAAATTATTTATATTTTATTCAAAAAATATGGCAAATAAATATTAGTGTACAAGGCGTGTAACAGACAGACTTGACAAAAAAAAAAAAAAAATGAAACTACTTAAACGTGTGACAAAAATTGTTAAAATTATAAAAAAACATTATAAATATTGATTAGAACAAAAGTTATTCCAAAAGTCAGT
>WHPZ01588497.1:3401-85068 GCA_016617965.1 Macrosiphum rosae
AAATCTAAAAAATATATGAACACAGTTATTTTTTACAGACATTTTAAATTCAAATTTGGACGGAATTACATATTAAAAAACCTAGAATAACTATTTTAGTTATTTTATTGTGATTGAATAATATTATTCGTGGGTACTTGTAACTTTTAAAGTTTACTATTATATATTTATATATCTATGATAGTATCACGGTTTTGTTGATGTATAATGCGTTATAAGTACCTAATGGATATTGTGATATGGTTAATTTGGAATTTATTATAGGTACCTATTATAGGTCAAATTTTGGTTTAGTACCATAGATATGTATATAATGACTTATACCTAGACTGACATACCGTCTCCGCTCAGAATAGTTTTTCTTATACAATGATATTATATCGTTGAATTCAAATTTAATATCATCCATTATACAGTGACCCACTTGTAACCTACTGTACAGCAGAGCGACACCCACTTGCCCACCTTTTTCATAATACGGATACTACATTTGAAAAAAGTATAGTCATCATTCTATAATATGTTATAACTTATAAATAAATATATGAATTAGCTCAATTCATAAAATTGTATGACTAGTCATTACTCATTTAGGATGGGACAACATTCCTAAAATACGTGAAAATTCTTCTGTTAAGTAGGTACCTATTATTTAATATTTTATAATAGCCTTTGGGCACTTCTGCTAAATGTTTTCATTTATAAGTAGGTAACTTAATATTGATAATTATTTAAGACAATTAAAAATTGAAAACATATTGAAAGATTGCATTAGTTATTAGATAACATTGTAACAGTATCACCTAGGCACCAGCCATTTAATATAGGCATCGGCTGAATTATAAAACTAGGTCAAAAAAAAATGCCAAATTTTATGTTTCTAAAATGTTTGACCATCAAAGTTATTCAACAAATAATATAACTTTTAAAAAAATTGTTCATTATTATATAATATAATTTGAGTTATTTTAAAAATAAAATCATAATTATGCTTACTTTAGTATATACTGCCTGTAAATACAAATTAGGTACTTATTCAATCTAAGGTTTATTATTTACCCCTTAAAATTTCAAATTATTCATACATCCAAAATAATTATTATGTTTGATAAATAACTTATTTTTTAAGAAAAGTAATAATCAATAATCGTATATCATCTCAACCAAATCCACTAGTTATTAAATTAAAACTTACTAGTAGGTTACCTTCGTAGATATGACTGCGGAGCTTAAATAGTGTCGTTATCTCTTACAGTATGTTATGATTAATAAACATACATAATAGAAAGGGTGGCTTCTTTCATAAATTCCCTAAGTTTTTACTGTTATACTTTTTTTTCGAGTTGATATAAATTGTATATTTCAATATTTGTACCTATACGTTATACGAACAAAATTTAAAATTTAAAATTTAAAAAATTACTGTACCTAATCGAGAAATAAATAATTGTGAAAACTTAAAATTCTTAACCAATTATTAATATTAGCATTTTATGAACATGATGAATTTTCAAAATATTTTTTCTATTTTTAATTAATTTATTCATGTTTTATTTTTATTTTTTTTAAACTTTTAGATTCTAGGTGGAGCGATTTTGATTTTATAATGATGTGAATTTTTTTTTTTTTTTTTTATTTATGTCTATCATCTCCTTTTGTGTCAGTAAAAATTCTTCAATTTTTTACTTCAGCATCTTTTCTGGTAGAAAAGTGAATATAGTTGATAATTTAGGGAGTCAACAATTTCATAATAGTTTTCAAAACCATTAGGAAAAAAAAAATTGAGAGAAAACTGAGATTTTTAAGCAAACCAGTTTTCGAAAAAATCGATTTTGTTTATTAGTGACTAGTGTAACTCTAAAAAAAATAACAGTAGATACATGAAATTTTCAGTAAATTTATATATTAGCAAAATATTGTGAATCATTTTGAGCTATATAGGCCGTAGAAAATTTTGATTTTTATTAGTTTTTTTAAATTATTGTCGTTAAAAATGTTTTTTCTAGGCCAAAATATCATGAAAAGTTAATACAAGGTTTCTCATAAGTTGTTATTTGCGTAATCAAAAAAAAAAAAACTGTCAAATCCACAATAAAGCAGTTTAAAAATATTAATGATCCATATAGGTACTGTCAGAGCCGGATCTTCGCTTTTTAACACCCTGGGAAAATTAAAAAAATACGCCCATCTCGGGGATATTACCAAAATTAGTATTTTTTTTACGAAAAATCAAGTGCACCCACACAGTAATGTGAGGACCAACATTTACAAAATCTTTTGAAATATACTGGACCAATAATTTATTTACCACAAATAATTTAAACAATTTTAACTTAAATATGAAACATTTTAAATTTTAACTAATCAAGTAATAGTTTTAGAAGCACTTCTCAAAATTATTGAAAATGTAATACACCATTCCTCATAAGTTAGTCTTACAAGTTACAACAGTAATATTACTCCATTACTAATAAAATACAATCAATAGCCCTCTCAAAAAATCTTAAATACAAATATGCAATCACTAATCACCTTACAAATTATCATAAACCCACTTCTCGACTAAGTACAGCGTTTTTAGTTGAAATTACTTTATAGCTTCATAGATTTTTTTATCCATTTTCTGTCGTAATCGACTTATTCGGTAGGTAGGTATTGAAATAATTGTGTTTTTTCTAAAATATAATAATCATTGACATTTTAAGTGCAAATACTAGTAAGTGAATTTAACCACAAACCGGATGTCAATATTAATTACGACTCAGTACTCATGGTGTACAATATACTGTGAAAATATAACTAAGAATTATAAAGATAGGTAGGTGGCCAGGTGGGTACATAATATTATTTTTATCAAAACGATTTATATTCACTATTGTATGTTATTAATTATTACCTATAGTTATCTTATTTATATCGATTCGTATGGTTCACACGTGACTATTAATTTCCTTTTGTTTATTACACGTACTGCCTGTATAATCAAGTCAGGAACACGATTTCAAAAGCTATGTTAATTGGAGTATTTATACCGCTTACATTTTTGTTACATATTTATCAGCAACGGATATAACATAATATAATGCAGTTGCATTTTAATTGGACAAACCAAATGATAATATTGTAGTTTCGTTTCGTTTCATTCCATAATTTTGTATGTTTACATAATTTTCTATATTAATATTTTTTAATAACAAGACTGCTGTGATTAAATATTTAAATCCATCCGAAACGTATTTAGAAAAAAATCATTTTTCATAATAGTCTATAATTACACACACATAAAAATATTGGTTATATAACGATATTTTAATCTAAAGAAAAAATGTAATAAATTGCTATTCGATTGGTGAATATGAATTATATGTTTTTCATAATCATCGGGCTGACGTATATTAAGAAAAACAGTAAGTACGGCTTAAAAGCACCCCAAATATGTGTGTAAATTGTCATTTCAAAAATGTAACGTACTACAATGCTCTTTGAATCCCTAACGGAAATGTACTAATCGAAGTAGGCAATGCTCACAGCTGATATAATATTGTATAGGTACATCTACGGATATCAAATAATGTTATTTGAAGTGTTCATCAAGAAATAGAATAATCAACTGCCCATTTCCGATTAGGTTTACTCTAAATTCGTATATAATAACATAATATAGTATAATATACAATTTAGACGCCGAAAATTTTTCGTTATTATAATATTATTTACTGTAACGTCGACTGCAAAACAGTGTAAAATGTTGATTTATTGCAATTAAAAAAATATTACGTTTAATTAAAATGATATTTTATAGATACCTATAATTAATATCGTATAATATTATACCACAGCGAAACCTAGTGCAACAGGTAATCATTAATCAACTGCTGATAAATGAACAAAAGACATTTCGTGATAATTAAATAAGCTTTACATAAAATAATAATATGGCTGTATAATAATTAAATATCTTATATTCTTATCAAATGTTAAACAGAATAGAAACCTATACAGTATACATGCGCATATACATGTGATTTTGTTTCAAACGATGTTAATAGCTGGATATAGTTACTTATTGAGTTAATTTTGTTTTATAAATCATAAGTAATCATACAGTTATATAACACTATTGGAGCATTATTTTAACGTTTCGATTGAATCTCTTCTTTGTATTTTATACAGTATAATACCTGCATTGTATAATATAACTTACTATATACGGATTATTGACCGAACGCCACCTTTGTTATTTAACTCACGGAAGTTAAATAACATAATAATATAAAACTGTTAGCATTATTATTTATAAGTCTATAACTTATAAATAAAATCACATAGGTGTCTGCTTACATTATAAAAAAAAAAAAAAAAACGTGTTACTACACCACGTTTCATTTTAGATTCTAAAATCGAAGAACGTGGGTATTACTTCATTTTATTTTAGTAATGTTACATACTTTTATCAACACATTGTTGAAGTATGAAGACACTTTTCCGACTATGATTTTTCAGTAGTTCCTAAGTGTGAGGACAATATAATATGTCTGTTTCAATATCTCGAAGATATCTCTGCGAGTGTGGTACTAGGTAGTTGTACTAAGCAGAAGATTTTTTTTGAAATTAACCTTTTCATCTAACATTAATAATATACATCACAAGGTAGCTTATATTGAGGTGAAGCAAGGTATGTCCAACATCCGGTGTATTTGATCTTGTTTGGGTTTTCTTTTTTAGTCATTTAGTCATTAATATAAATAATTATAAAAATAATAAAAAAAAAAACAAAATTTAGGAAGTGTCCCCGCTGTGACTTTTTCCATCAAGCATATTGACTTCAGTATAAATTATATTCACTTACCACATAGTATTCTTAATGTTCCCTTGGGAACAGATGTCGGATACTATTTATCTTAAGAAAAAAAGGTTAATTAGGTGGTTTCGTTTTTATTATTTTAGGTAAATATTATTATTTTTCGTTTTTCTTTCACAAAAATTATACTGTTAAATAAAGATGATGTATACCAATTATTAGTAATATAATACAGTAGTTCAGTATCAACTAAGTATTTAAAATAACTTAAAAAATAATCCCCAACTGAGAATCCTAATGTAAAGGTCAATTTGTTGATAACGTTATTTATTATTATTAAGTGTAAATATGAATAATTAAATATTTGCAAGACTAGGTATTTATTTATAAAATGTAATATTTCTACATCAAAGAATGTAAAGCGTATGAACAAAGAATAGAACAAAACTACTACAATATAATATGATTAATATTTTGTTTGAATCCACTATAATAAATATCCTATATTATTATACTATTTGAGTATATGTTTAGACTACAATAGTTTGTATCATAAATAATAATTAATTGTAATATTAAATGTAATTATTATTTATTGGTGAATTTGTTTAAAATAAAATAATTTCTTTGGCCATAGGTAAGTTGAAAATGTTATTAAAAATAATAATTATATACATATATGACGTTTTTTTACAGTTTATGTTTGGAATTATTTTACCAACCACTTCATTCATAGTAGTTTAATTAGCCCATATTTGTGTGCACTGCAACTGTGCAGTACAACAATTGAACAATGTGTTATATATAATATAATTGAGTTTAAATTTTACGTAAATAAATTATATTATTATTAGCATTTGAAAATTTCATTGTGTGTATAAAATATTATAATATACCTACTCTAAATGTTTCAAGGAGATCTGGAGGTATTAAAAAATATTTTTAAATTAACATAAAATAACTAAAATCGTTATTGTCAGTTTTAAATTTTAATATATAATATCATCCAAATTTGAACCTAAAATATCTATAAAATAAAACGGTATTTTTATGTATTTAGATTTTTTGGTAACAGAATGAACTACTTACATAGAACCTTGTTTTAAATGAACATTTTATATATTTTTAACTACAAAATAATTTGTAAATTTTCAATTTGATAAATTTTGTTGAAATTTGAACTTTAAAAACCTATAAAAACAAATCTTGACAATGTATTTTTAATATTTTTTAACTGATATTGGAACAATGTGCGAGGAGCCTTGTATTCAATATGCAAATCTTAGATATAAAAAGACAATTTTTCATGAATTTCTAACTCAAACTAATTTGCAAATTGTATGATTTTAACGAATTTTGTAGAAATTCAAACTTCAGACGCTCATAAAGGATTACTATGGATTTACGATCAGCTTTTTTCCAATAACAACAACTTATAAGAGGAATCTTGTATTAGATTTTGAAGTTTTTTGACAGGTCGAACATATTATGTTATTGACATTAATTTAAAAAAACTAATAAAAATCAAAAATTGCATATGCCATTGCAATGTAATACATGCATTGTAATTTTTTTAGTGTTACAAGAAAAACCAAAATTGATGTTCTCGAAACAAGATTTTGAGTAAAAATTCCCGTTTTTCCTTAATTTTTTTTTTGTTTTTCCTTAAGATTTTAAAAACTACTTGGTATTTTAAGATTTACTTTCCCCTCTGAAAAAGATACTGAAGTTGAAAATCGAAGCATTGTTCCAACTATATTTATCGTTTACACAGACACAAAAAATTCAAAAAACACACATCACTGTAAAATCAATACTTATTCATCTCTCCGCTTAGAATCTGAAATGTATGAAATAAAAATTTAACTACCTACAACATAATTTGATCATGTTCATCAAAATTGAAGTTTCAAATGCTTATAAAAAAAAATATGGTGACTATGTAATATGTAGTTTCTATACTTTTAATATATATAAACTTATGAAGTTCGTTGTATTACATTTTTTGAATTACAAAAATCAAACATAAATAAATAGAATGTAAATTCTGATAAGTCATGATACAAAAAGAGATAACATATTTTTTTAATTCTATCATATCGCTAGATGATACTAAATATTTGTTGAAAACTTCAAGTCTCTATAATATATATCCATATATAATTGACCGAGAATAATATTATAGCTACCTACTAATTAACATAATAATATAAAAGTTTTATGATAAATATGTTAATCTCAGACTAGTTAGGTAACTAATAATTATAAAAATAATATTGTAGTTGTAGGAAAACAAATAACGTGTTTAAACTGAAATTCAAATTCATTCAATTTATTTACTTATATCTTGAATATAATATAACCTATAGGTAATAGGTACTGACATTAGTTATACATACTATAGTACTTATTTATAATGAATGGTACTGTGCAGTGTGCATATTTTATATTATACTATATTTTTGTGCCGAGTGAATATTTTTTTTGGTTACTAAAATTGACTGAGTCGAAACCTACCTTCTAAAATTATAACAGAATTCCCTTATACGTTTAAATGTTTGATAGAGTGTAAGGAATTTAATACAATACATATTATGTAATTTTTCTTACCGTTTTACTTCGATTAATTAGATGCTGTCCTGTAGGAGATAATAAATAATAATATATAATAATAAATTAATGTTGTCAAGTTATTACTTATTAATAATTATCATAAATTAGATTAATAATTTAATGATTACACACAATGAAGATGGAAATCAATAATTATTAAATACCTAACGCTCGAAATAAAAGATTTTACAACTAGGTACCTATATACAATTTTATACATAAGGTAAATTATTAATTATATTTATGTTTATGACAGTATAATATATTTTATAGGCATTACAAAAAACATTAAAAATGATAAACAACAAAAGATTTCGTGCAAATCGGGTGGTAAACATAATAATATGAACTCTGACCTAGGTGTAGTGATTAAGTATATCACATGAACAGCGGGTGAGCATTTAGAAAATATGTTGTTGAGTGAAAATTGTTAGATTAAGGTTTGTAATTACGAAAATTTAAAATTGGCGAAAAATTAAAATTAAATTAAATATATTTATTATTTAATATTTATTTTATTTATTTATTTGTTAAATATTTTAATTTAGGTATGCTTGTGTTTATACATAATAATAGGTAGGTGGTAAACAGTCAACAATGTTTTAATAATTTAATTAATCTACTTAGCAATAAGCTAATTTGTGTGGATTGTGATAATAACATACACTACTTATAATATGTTTGAATTTTAAATTAAACGAATCTCTGATTAAAACTGTTCTCCAAAAAAACCAAAGCAAGGTTATTTAGTATTTACGGCAGTAATAATACTCTACCAGTATCGCGGAGCGAAGACTAAGGATCTTTGAAAATAAAATATGGAAGATAATATGTGGCCCGATGCCCCGATCTATGACAACGAAAAAGGAATGTGGAGGAAATAATTTAATAAAGAGTTACAGAAAGAAATGGGAAGAAATTGGAATGGCATCAACTTCAGAAAAGGACAGGTTCATCAGTGGTTGAGACACGTGATATGAAGACAAAAGGATTATATAAGCAGAGCAGTTGTAGAGTGGAAACCGGTGGGGAAAAGACCTCGAGGACGATCCAAGGAAAAATAGCTCAGGATCGAGAGAAACGATGAGAGTTCGTGATGGTGGTGAGCCGGTGAAAACTCTTAGAGAGTACTAAATTTTAAAAGGAAGAATAAAATTTAAATCTGTAAATTATTTCGGTGACTAAAAAAATATGAAATGAATCTGTTTTAACGATTTTACCAGAAGTGATTTTAAAGAGTGATCATAAAATAAAAATGAAAACAATAATGTTACAAGTATAATTAAATACATAGTAGTATTTTTATTTATTTTATTTAAATTGTTACATTATAAAAACAAACCTCTTTTTACGTACCTATAATAATATGTATCTACTATAGCTAATCGTATGTAAGTAAAATCAGCTATAGTGAAATTACTATAATTTTGATTAAAGCTAATAAATTCTGCATAAATGACAATATATAATTTACCGAAATTAATATTTAATACCTATAATGGACTTAATATGTTTTTAAATATTATATACACGCCGTTTAATATGAATTATAAAATTCATTAAGGGAAGTGGTTTGAAGTATTCACATACCTAACCTAACGCATTTGATCATTTTTTTTTGTTGTCGGAAGATGAGTTTGTGCCACTAAAATGTGGCTAAAAGATTTATATTCTTTTGCTAAATAAATTGAACAGCTCAAGTTCAAAATTTCACAAATTTCTACACCATCAACTTAGAGTCACGTAGGTACACATTCATTTTTTAGCCATCCTGTAAGATACTTTTTCCAACGAAAAAAAAATTGGTCGATCTAAGTAGATTATGTAATATATTCCGATATCAGTAGGTATTCAGTCTTTACGATTGATATAGGATACTTCAGAAACTGACCACACCTCATAGTATTTTTTTTAGATTCTGAGCGGAGCAATGAATGTTTTGATTTTATAATTATGTGCGTGTTTTTGTTTATGGTGTCAACACTTTTTGGACAATTTAAAAAAATATTTTGACTCTTTTTAAGCTATATTTATATATATTTTGAAATATGAAATTTTTTCTTTTCTATAAATGTCGATAAAAAAAATGTCTATACAAAAAGTTTGAAAATTGTATACAACTATCCTATTAGTAAAATAAATTACTATACCTAATCGAAATTAAAATATATCATAATAGGTGTATAATATACCTATATTATACTTAGTAATATATGCTGACAGACAGCCTTCGCTCATAATCGTTTTACGTATGTGGTATATCCGATGATTTATCATTGAATCAAATTTAACACATACATTACAAGTAACTACTCAATGACGTGGTACACTCAAGTACCCTCAGGTCTCAACACTAACTACTGGCTACTGAACTGCAAAGTGGTAACCTATACTTTTGCTCTTTTTTTTCATAGGAATTTTGGCCATTTCCGTTCCTGGTTTTTTAAAAAAAATATTTTACTTATTAATTAATATTAGTAAGTATGTACATAGAAATGTATATACACATTGATATTTTTGTGTACCTATATAAATTCAGAAATAGCAGTTATGTATAGTAATATTAGTAGGTAATACATAAAAATATATTTCTTTTTACAACGTTGTGTTCATAAAGGTTGTCCAAAAGACCTCTGACCTTCAGATAAGAACTATTGTGACTCTTGACGTGTATGGAAAAAGTAAGGTATCTATATCAAGCATAATGGTAGCATTCAAATAATCTTTACCTTACGTTTTTAATTTTTATCAATAAATAAACATTAGCAAAAATAACAATATATTATATTTGATTGTTAATATACCTATTTCAAGATATTTCAATTTAAATATGTGATAGTATTATGTTTAATATGTTATATATTATTATGTTTATTTGCTTGTTTAATCTGAACTCTAACTTAAATACTGATAGGTATATAAATTATAATATATAACAATAAACTATTGTTATACCGTGTGGCTCGTAAGGAAGGTGCCTATACCAATAACCAAGTAGATATAGTAATATTATTCTATATAGTATTGCATTTTCTATAGGAAGAAAGAAACCCTTGGTAACCACAGGTAGTTTGAACAAATTAAACACAAGTTGTCAACCGTTTAAACAAATTCAATAGTGGTGACGATAAGGTAGTGCAAATGTAGATTTATTTTATGACTCATCCAAATTTCAGTATAATGTATAGTATAATAATATATATTGCGTGTCCTGGTGTGGCGCGGTGGTTGGCAACAGTCACAAAACGTATTCTGCCGGTGCAAACTAGTTCCCGGATGGGTGACCACCCGAGTTCTAGTGACAAATTCTTGCCACATAACACACGTGTTCTAAGTTCTAACCAGTTCTACCCTTTCCACAGTTAAACATCTACTAAAAATAAGTAATAATCGCCCAATAACATATTATAATTATAATAATTTATTGGGAACAAATCTAGTTTAGCACCCACACGAATTTTAAAATTTTTTTTTTTCTGAAAAAGTATTACAACGAGTTAAGAACGATATTGAAAAAATTATTTGCAAGAAATCATTAGTTTTTAAGTTATAGCTTTTCAAAGTTAACGATTTCCGTTTTTTCACGCATTCGTACCAAAATTCAGATCAACCCCCCACTTACAAAATTCCTGAGCACGCCTCTAATGGTAGTATTTTTAGTTAGTTTTTCGAATACAATGATTTTATATCATTGAATTCAAATTGAACACATCCATTACAGTGATCTCTCTATAATAGATACCTACTGTATAGTAGAGCGGTAACCACTAATTGAACACCTCTTTTTTTATGTTATAGCATTAATGCATTATGTACCAACCGCTATGTTAACTGTTTATAAAAACGTAACTCTTGACGCTGTAAATAGTAATTGATGAGCTATCAAAATCAAGGTTTTTTGGGTTTTTCCAAAACACTTCTTAAATATCCTTAAAGTACAAATTTTTCTAAATCCCTTCCTATTGCACATCTAGAGCATTACAGGAACCACTATTCCGAATTTCAAGTTTTTACGTTTTTTTTTTTTAAAAATAGCGATTAATTGATTAAAAAAATGTATTGTTAAATAATATGTTTAAAATATTCAATATAAATTATTACTGTGTATTATACATTTATACTGGTGTACTGAAAAAAAACAGAGCTTTATGGTATTGTGGGGAGGGGGGCAAAGCAGGGCACCTGACGTGCAAATTCATAACCACGTCAATGAATTAAGTCTACTTGTATAGGGTCATACAAATATTGCAACAAAACAGTTGGTAATCGAAAAGCAAGCATATTAATAACTTCGTACTATTACATAGGTACAAAATGATTCATTTCACAATGAAAACACATTCATTAAAACAACTGAAAATGATTTTGTTTTATTATAGGTTTATACTAACGATAATATAGTCCTTAAAGTATAGTCTTTTAAAAAAATATAAAATATATGTAATATTGGATATAGGCATCTAGTATTTATTATACTTGGACCATTTTTACAAATTATTTAATATTGATTAATATTAATTAACAATAATCAATACAATTTTCAAACCCATTATCATGGATCTATTATCCTTAGTATAGAAAGTTAAAGAACTCGATACTACTCGTTTGAATTTTGATTCTGATACGTCGACATTTTCAGAAAAATTATTCACTAAATAATTTACCGTAAAAAGGGGGTTCTTATTTGAAAAGCAGATGTATTTCCACAGATCATTGGACACTCCTTAGTCCTTAAGTTGTACTAAAAATCTCAAAATTTGTAAATATGGTCTTTAAGTATATTTAAAAATTTAAAAAATCAGATTTTGAATAACTGTATTATTGAAGAAAATGGGGGTGAATGATTGTGAATCACCCTGTGTATATATATTGGGGACTGCATTAAAATGTAGGTAGTCAATAGAAAAAAAAAATATAATAAAATTATAATAATCATCAAAATAGTTATTTTAGTAACTTAAAATAATTTTGTTGGCTGAGCTCCAAATATTGAAGCATTCAGTCAAATTTAACACATCCATAATTTTACAAAATTTTTATTTTAATTAATTTAACAAAAATGCACATTGGAACGATTAAGAACCAATTGCGCAATCATGTAAAACATTATCATTTAAAATACATTAAATTAATATGTATTGTAAATTGTAAACATCAAAATATAAAATATTTATATATTTAACACATTATTATTATTATTATTATTATGTTATTTCCGTAATAAAGGTAATAGTATAATGACAAAAATCAAATATAGTTTGTCATTTTGAAAGAAGAGAATTACCTATTTAATTGTTGTACTTGTACACTATAGGTACCTAATATATTATCAAATATAACATTTAAACGAATTTAGTTTATATAGGTACACTTTTATGTGTACACTTGTACAGTTGTATAAGTATATATTTGAGAAAGATAAAAAACATAAATTATATAAATTAAAATGTTTTAAATATAAGATAAATCATCTATAGCTGGTACCTGATATATAGCGATTTCTAATTTTTTCTAATTTATATTGCTCGGGCAAAAGAATATTTTAATACAAATTATTCTTAATTAAACAATTTTTTTTTTTTTATTGTTATTGAGCCCGGCAGCTTCGGCCATTAGCTAATTAAACAATTATAAAATAAATTAAATACTGTTAGTTTTTGCAAATCAATATTTAAATACTAGGTACAAACATTTTCGATCATGAACAAAAAAGTATATCTATAATACGGATACGAAATAATGGTTATTATATTATGACGTACCGCAGTCACTGAGGTACTCATATAGCCATAATAATATAGGATTGTACATTCCATGAAGTTAAAACAAAATCTTATCACAGTTTTTAAATAAACAAGATTTATCAGTTAGATATCAAATAATTACCAGGTGAAATCGCTAACCTTCATATATAAAGTTAGCAGCACTACCATTAGCTGTTGTACAGACACTTATTAAATACGATTTTATAAATACAAAAATAATTTGTTACCTATATAGGCCACACTCCGAGAGCCCCCAAAGGCTGTTATCGGGATTTTAAAAATATACCAGTTGCCCTCAACCAAATGTACCAGTTGCCCTTACGTGCAGTTAATATATAGTATGCACACGATTACAATATATATCCCGTAAAATAGGGGAGGTAAATTTACAAATAATAAAAAAAATTATTTAAAATAGTATAAAATGATAGAAAAAAATTCATATGCTTGGAATATATACCTAATATTGTATTTTGTAATAAATAATAATTGCCAACAAAATAATATGAATACAATAGTCAATAAAATAATAAATATTATAATTATGTGACATTCAATGTTATAATTTTTCAACAAAAAAGTAGTAGAAAATGGTAGAAAAAATTCATAATAAATAATATAATTATTTATTATATGTTCTGAATAGTTTGCAAACAATGTTTGCTTATCGGTGACAATTTTAAATTCAAATTCACCCTACATAAGATTAATAATTTGCAGTACGTCAGCGCTGATCTTGATTTACTTACGTACCTAGTTATTAAAGAAAATAAATGTATTCATACGATTATTGTAAACTATATATTTTTCCGAACTTACCATTGCAGAAGGAAATGGGACTTGGTAGCCGAGAGGCCCTACGTGATTATTATTGCCTAATATTAAAGTTGTACAAAGAACATACCTAGTCTTTACCAGACTTAAGAGAATGCCTCACCCGCATAATGTTGTATCCGTCTTAGGGCCAGTTGTACCGTCTACAGTTAAACTACGATTAGGCTTAATCAGCTGATAACAGATATTTAACCGGGCAAAATCGGCCGATTAAACACCGGTTAACTTTAATCAGAGATGGTACAACTGGCTCTTACAAGTGCGTAACATAATATAGCAAACTGCACGCTCAGCAGAACACGTGTAAACGTGTAGCTCCGTTAACTTAGAAATCAGAGTGAGTTGACCTCTTATAAAATTTAAAGGTAAGATTATGAGTATTTTAAAACTGTAAATTGTTTGTACATCTTAAAATACTCATAACTCGCTTTAAAATTAAAATATGATAAAAATTCCACGAGATTGCCTAGATAATAATCTTACCTTTAAATTTTATAAGAGGTCAACTCACACTGATTTTGAAACTAACGGAGCTATACGTGTTTTGCTATGTTACGCACTTGTAAGACGGAGACAACATAATATGCGGGTGAGGCGTCCTCTTAACAAGTCTTTTGTTATCTTCTTGTCATTATTAAGACATTTCTTGTATGAGTAAATTGTAAAATGCTATTTATATTAGATCGGGTGGCAAGGGACTAGGTCAGGGATGTGCAAATCCATGGCACGAATCATGGAAAATAACTATGAACAATAAACCAAAAGGAAAAAACCTTGAAAATAAAAACCAAATTTTTATATTTTTCGATCAGTTATATTTTATTAGACATTTGTTTTAATTTTCCAAATAAAAATGTAGATCAATAATCCAAGTTCCAACTCACCGTCTCACCAGGTCCTATCCTCTGATTCAGTACACTCATACTTATATCATGAAATTAATAAATAATAGGAAATAAATTATATACAGGGCATATAAAATATAATTCAAAACAATTGTACCTACACAATTTATTATTATAATAAAATTAATTTAATTTAATTTTTTTAATTAATTTTACATGGTTTATATTAAAAGGTAGATTAATCCAATAAAGTAAAAAATAAAAATTTTGTAAGGTACTCTCGAAACATAGCAATATAGCATAACATAGTTAAAATAGTTTTTATATATTTTTTGATATCTTAAAAATTTACAAATTTGGTTACGAGTCAACAGACAGGACACCTGGTCAGGTGGTATATTTTTCTATACAATGTAATTACATAATTAAAATAAAAAAACTGGTTTTTATTTTTCTTGTTTTTTTCGTGGTATTTTTTTCCTTTTGGTTTTTATGTTGTAGTTTTATTTCCTTAGTTTCTTTTCATCTACCCCGTGGCACCCACTATAGCACGTTCAAAAATGTTGGGGGCACGTTAAATATTAGTAATGTAATTTTTATTATTAAATCTGTCAATTAATAAATTTAAATACATTTTTTGTCTCTAATATATATATATTATATTCTGAGCAGAGCGAGGAAGTTAGTGGTTTTATAACGGTGTTTATTATTTTATTTTTTTTTTTATTCTGTAAACAAAATTTCAACTAAAAGGAGTGCTTCGATTTCAACATATAGTACCTTATATTTTAGCAAATTGGATCAAAATGGTACTTTAAAGAGGTTATTTTTCGATTTTCTCAATAGTTATTTCATGCAACGGGAAAAACTACCGACAAATTACGAAAAACCGCTAAAAATGGGATTTAAATTTTTAACGCTTTGTTTATCACCATAGCAACGAATAAAACATAATAATATTATAATATTAATTCAACTTACAGGCTATAATAAATAATAACAATATAAAAATCCAGACGGACAAACCGTCTCCGCTCAGAATAGTTTTTCTTATAGGTACAATGATATTATATCATAGAATTCAAGTTTAATACAATCCATTATACTTCAATTAACCCACTTGTAACATACTGTACAGCAGAACGACATCCACTTACCGGGTTCTTTTTTTTTATTTATTTAAAAGAATAATGAGCCCCACTGTTCATGCTCGTATGTATATTATACTATAAAATAAGAAACAGGTAATGTTTAGCACGTAACGTTGGGAATACTTTCTATCCCTGGACTAGGTAGTCATATAGAGTATGTACCTTACCTGTCGTCTTTTACTAGGATAAAACCAGACCAAAGTAATGCAAATACGCATCAACCACACTAATCAATTATAAAACGGTAAGATATAGAAAAAAGTGAATTCGGCTTCAAGCGGCCAGAAAATATCAAAAATAAAACGAATGGATTTAAAAAAATTAATCGCAGGCTTTAAAATCAAACAAGACACGTATCATGTCCATCTTCGTTTGCATGCCCCTCTCCTCTTGAAAAATAGCCGACATAAGCCCTTGGTGACAAATTTCGGATACTTAGTACATACTTATATAGTATATAATATATTAATATAAGTACCATTAGGCCAAAGTTGGGCACTAACTACTTAGAAAGTTAAAGTTAAGTTAGAAAATAGAAAGTTACTTTTTAAATAATTGAATGATATTATGTAGGTATTCAAACTCAAACTTAAATAATTCAGCCTTATGAACTCAAAAAATAATAATAATAATAATAACAAGTTTTAAATAGTAAAAATAAAAATATTTTATTATCTATTAGATTTTTATAAAATATTCATATTTGAACCCAACATGGCAATATATTCCTACAACATGTTTTATACACAAAATATTCTTTAACCTAAAAACATTCTTTTTTATGCGCTAAAAAATTTTGTAAATCAGTTCATAGGTAAATGAATCGTCGAGAAAGCTTATCCAATTGGAGCTGCATACTCTCAGTAAAGATATTAGGTATGTAAAAACGTAAAAATCCAGTCTCTAATTATAGGCATAGAAATTCAGCAAAACATTACATTTTTATTTGTAAGCAGGCTTACAATTTATATTATACGCGGTTAAGGACGACATGAGTCAGGGGTGGTTTGGACAATCTAATGTGCAGATAATGACGTATTTGGCGATAAGAGATATATCCAATAATAAACCGATGGGCCCCACCGCGTGGTCTTATCTCTGTGAATAGGCGGCGGCCGCGGTCGAGCATTTGAGGCAAATGTGTTCCGATTTTTCAAACGAATAATTCGATTATTTCTGTACAATACGCGTCCCGGTGCAGATGACTGAGGAGTCTTATACTATTACATTTTATTTATTATACTGAGGTTACGCGAACGTGCACCGGTTTTCATATTATTTATTACTGTTGTTGTTTTTTTACCGTTATATACCTATATTTCACTAAACATTTTTTTTTTTATTTCACTTTTTTTCCGATTATATTAAAAAAGTATAACATCATGCCAGCATCTCGTGAGTTCTGAGGTGCTTTTCATCATCACCGTCGTATTTTTTCTTCTCAAACCACGGCTGTTACATTGAAAATGTTCATAAACGATTTTCCATTCATGGAGTCCATGCCGTCCAACAACAATAATTTCGTACTCAAGTCCGAGCCGTTTAGCGAAGGCATTTACAATGGGAACGTTTGGATCACAGGTAATAATTGCGACAATGATCGTTGTACAACTCGACTCTTACTTTATACTTAATAGGTAAAATGAAAACGGGTTGACAAGTCCTTGTAAATAGGTAATGGGTAGGTAGAGAAGCATATTATACTATATTATTAGATATTATGCACACCTAATATTATTATTCTATTAATATTCTATTTTCCAATCGAAACCATAATACTGTACACGATGATAATATGAAGTGTACCTATATTATTTATATTCATAAATTATAATATACCTCCTATATTATACAAGTATGAAACACAATATATATATATTATTTTACTTGTATGAATATATTATAGGTAATATTATAAAAGTGCACATACGGCATAGGTATACGTAATTGTACTGAATTATGCAGTTTGTATAATAATATATTGTTTTATTACATTTTCCAATTATATTATTATGATTATTATTATTATTATTATTATTATTGATCATATTATTATTGTGTCAGTAATAATTCGTAAGCATTATCAGTAACTATATTTCCTGTTTGTTCATTTGCCATTAGGAAACAAGTTTTAAACGCTATTTTAACCTATTTGGTTGTTATATTTTAAAATATTACGGTCGTCTTAAATGTCCCGAAAAACAAAATAGGTACTATATGTCTACAGGTTATAATATTATACTCCAACAAATTCGTTATTACATTATTATTATTATTATTATCATCACCTTTTACGTTTGTTGGTTTTTAATAGCTTTATATTGTGTAGGTACCCGACTAAATTTAAAATCTTACATGGACGTTTTTGTTTGAATATATTTGTGATGATATCAAATTGATGTTATTGTACGGTTCTTGACTTTAGCGGACGTCTATTCCTTCGAATAATGAATAGATTTATTTTTCGAATATATTTTGTTATCATTACTACGGAATAAAGATACTGTGGTCTGTAACTCTGTGGTAGTTGCAGTGAACCACGGTTGCAGAATGTAGAATATTGTATATTATACTCTGGACTGTGAGAGGTATTATAACAATATAATGCCTTATTAATGGTGTAATATTGATATATTTATATTATATTATATTATATACCTACCTATGTTTTTGATCGCCGTAGTTCAGTAGTTGTGCCGTGACCAGTAACTATACCTAATTCACGTTTGGCTGAAAACTGTTTTAATGTATGTAAGTTTTATTATTTTGCTTTAAATGGAATCAATAATACGAAATAGATAGTAGTAAACTAGTAGGTATAAGTTAGTACTAACAACTACCAGTCTTAATATTATACTGCCCGTGTTTAATTAATACATTTTATATTTTTATAATTTTATAAAATCATAGTATCACAATAAGTGCATTGTGTTGAGTTGTTATAAAATATAATGATGGAACTACTAATCACCAATAGTCAATACCCAGCAGTGTGATTAAAATTATAACATTAGCAATTTAAAATTAATTTCAATTTAGGATATTCCACGATATTTTAACCATGTCCAGTACGCGAGTACCTTAGTATTATCTAATAACGATAGGTAATGTTTAATAAGCATCTGTGTACTAACTAGTAAGTATTAGTACTCACTACTCAGTGTCTGGATCGATCGCTGCGGATTCTAAAGATATTAGCTCAAAAACTTTACGATATTATTTATTTTATGCGATTTTATCACTCATTATAGTCATTATTACCTATAGGTATGGCTAAATGGCTATACCCACTACTCGATTATCATAGAATTCTGAATTGGATGTATACTGAATAGGAACTAAACATATTAATATAATAATATTATATTGTTAATAATATTGTTATAGTGTATAAAATATATATTATTATAACGAGTAAGGTTCTGGTATTGGTATATGTGTAATAGTTTTTTAGTATAGTATTAAAAAGTCAATGGGCGACTTCCCCTTTTCATCAATAAAATCTGTTTCAAATTGTACGATATAAAATGGGAACATATTATTTTAATACATTATTATTTATTATCATTAAATTTACAAATAATGAAAATATGTCATATTATGATGTTGAAACTAATTCTATACTCTGTCCATCGAGAGAATCCTCGGCGGCCCGACAAAAATCGGTTCTTTGTGCGTGACACTCTGCCACTGAGGAACCGGCACGGCGACATGCCGGAGTGATGGGCAGAATCGACGTGTTCTCTCGCTTTATAGAGAGAGATTCGAAAAATGGCGAAAATGTTTACAATTCCAGCACAAAATATTCTCGATGAGTTAGAATTATACCCTGCATACTATTAGGTGCATGACAAAATAGATAGGCATCATCACAGTTTTTTGATACGCATCCTCCGCTCTTTACTTCACCGCTATATCGTAGTTCTCCTTTTCTTATTGGCTGTCAATCATATACATTATACATGCATATATATAGCATAGAACAAAATCGATCAATCAGAAGTGGAGAACTATGACATGGGCTGGAGGTGAAGGAGATGCGCATACTGAAAAAAACTATTACAACTGTGATGATATCTATATCTATTTTGTCATGCTTTTAGGTAAACCGACTTGCATTACGTGCCATTTATCTTTTTAATTTTTAGGTCAATAAGTTTGAGATTTTTAATTAACTCATCCAACAAAGCATGTATAGAACAACTTTTGTTTATTTTATATTTCAAATACCTATAGTTGGCTCATAGCTGATCAACACGTAATATTTATCATTTGTCTTATCTCATCAATTATATAGGTAGGTATTCTGTAACATATCCATATCGGAAGATTGTGTTATTTATAATTATATTTTTTAAAAAATAGCTCAACATTTATAAACCGTGGTTTCATGTTTGTACATATAATACAAAATAAATAAAATATTATGATCATTTTATTCAATTAATTAGCTACATTTCAAAATAAAGTCTATAGATAAGTCCCCCCATATGAATATTTTTAATTATTTCAGAATTTTAAAGTCAACTATAAAATGTTTTTAACATGTTAAGGCATTTGAACTACTTTTGAAAAATATTTTTCAATGAAAGTAACACTCTTATTTATGTACCTATACCACATCTTACACTATAGCTAATTACAATATTAGGTAGATACTTCAAATTCACATTGTGTTCTCACTTAGGGTAATTTTGTTTACCAAAAAAAAAAAAACATTTCTAGTTAACTGCACTCTCTATATGTATGTATTTTTTTTTAAATATAAAATAATCTATTATAGTTTGTCGGACACCAAGGTAGGTATTATATGCATTTTTGGTACATTGCTTCAAATATTGTATTTACTATTCGTGTAACAATAATAGTGCTAATACTGCATTATTGCGTGTACAGCATCGCTCTACAAAATACTAATATATGAGTTAACTATGCTATACTATCTCGAGTCCCGACCATATATTGATTTTAATCCTATAATGTACCTAACAATAAAATAATCAATGCACCTACAGGTAAAATGTTGATAATCTTTGATCTTTCCTCAATTGGCCTCTTAAATGCTTATAAAATAAAAATGCATCTTAAAACCAAATGTATAATAATATGTGATATTGATGAGGTAGATGAGGTAGCTGATGTTGTATTATAATTAATATACATCCATCTGATTATTCGTGCTCGAGTCTTACACCATCAGTTTTTAGAAATCTCCTTATTATATAACAACAACTTATATTCATATTTAATATTATTTATCCATGATATTACTAATGGTGTAATGAAAAACTAATGTTTGTTCATTATATGATAATTTATAAGTTTATTATACATTTATTGTATATCGTTATACCATTAATATATTAAAGAAGTGTAAAATATTGATTTATTAGTTTTAGATTAAAACTAATTTAAATAAAAAATATTCTCGATTTTCGAACATTAAAATGTTTTCTATTGTTTATTTAAATGTCCATAAAAATGTAACTACAATAGTTATGAAACATATTGCAATTTATTGTAATGTAATTTGTATGTAAATAATATATATAACTATAAAATATTTATAATAGGTCCTAGTTATATACAAATACCGTCGAGATACATAGGTAATGTAATATATTTTGTTGTTTGTTTGCTATGGTAGGTGTTTATTATATGAAGTATGAACATGAATCAACAATAGAAAAACCTTTATGTAAATTATATAACACATCGATTTTTTCTTATAATATTATTGTATTATCATTAGGACATATTAACACAATTAAAAAAAAGGTGGGTACCGCTCTGGTGTCAATAGGTGTCGAGTGGATCACTGTAATGGCATGGGCGTAACTAGGATTGAATAGTTACAGGGGCTAGAGTCCTATAAAACCAAAGTGTAAAATAACACGTGGGGGGCAAAGCCCTCCACACCCCCCTTATAAGATTCGCAAAAATGTAGTTGTTACAAAAAGCCCGCTAAAACCAAAATTTAATATAAACCATATTTTTTTTGGGTCATCTTCGTTCTTAGCACTACTAGATTTTTTTAATTTGAATATACTGAACATTTTGATAATTGTTTACAATAAAAACTATGATAAATTCGTACTTGGTACATAACTACACTGTACACAATGTCTGCAATTATTATATATAATTTTATAATATAATAATGTATTATTTTACTATTTTACTATAATCTATAATTATATTCTATTATATTATTGTTATAACCGTTGAGTCTATGCCATCTTACAGTAGAACAGTGTGAATAGGACATATGTTCATGTTATAATATGTTATAGTTCTTAATTAATCTAAATATTTTGAAAATGTCATTGTATATAGTAAAATGTATAAGTCTCCAGAAAAAATGTTTTCAAATTCCAACAAAATAACTAACATCGTTATTCTTTGTTTAAAAATCTAATTTCGTCCAAATTTGAACTTATAAGACTAAAAAATCTGTGTTCACTCCTACACATTTTATATTTTACAATATTTACTACTTATGAAAAACCTTTTTTTAAGTTTTCAATCCTTAGCTTTAAAAATTGAACATTTTATACATTCTTAACTACAAAATAATTTGTAAATTTTTGTGATTATGATGAATTTGTCGACATTTGAACTTTAAATGCTTAAAAAAGTCATTCAAAGTTTTCGACCGAGTGAAAATCAAACAATATACATTGCATGTAGTGCTGCATCACCTTAAAAAATAAAGATAAATATTTAAAAAAAATATGGCCCTTAATACTTATAACTTAATTTTTTTTCTGTCTTTGAGACCACACTTCCAAACATAAAAAATTGATATATTTGATTTTTGACCAACAAATGAGAATGCTACCTATCAAAATTGAATATAGATTTGCATTATGTTTTTTATAACTATAATATCGGAAATAAAAATTAAAAACCGAAAATGCATGGGCACATAGGTACTATGTCTGAGCTATACTCCAGATTTTTAATATAATATTGAAATATCAAAACGTATGATGTACTTGTTGTAAGACATTATTTGAACTTTGTCTGTGAATCTGCCCCCCCACGAAAAAAACGGGCGGGACGGCAACGGCGTGACATTGTGTGTGTGTGTAGGTGCCACCTCTCGTGCTGTTTTGCCGGCAATCGCACGTGGGACAAACTACCGAACTGTATCATAATAAATAAAATAATATTATATTAAATCATCGTCGTCGCGATGACATCATGTAACACTGCGCAATGTGCGGTATACCCGAGTTTACCACGGCGCTGATGTGGTATGCGGTATAGCGGCCGCGTGCGCCGTGTCTCGTGCGACAGGATTGCCTATTGCCTTTAAATACACATAATATTATTATAAGCACGAATAACGATAAAAATTCAAATTCCAAATATTATAAAGCAATCGTATAATAATAATAGGCAATATGATGTATTATATTATAATATAGGAATGATAAAAGCGTGGTGCACCGAGTGCTCAATAACATCGCATCAATTGTATTATGATATCGGTACTTACTACTTATATTATATATTATAGTTGTGTATAATATGTTATTGTGCTCTGTGCGGTATACGCGCATACGTCTTATTATTGACGGCATGTAGGTAAATTATTTACACCGGACAAAGTCCGCGGCCAGAGATGAAATTTTATTATCTGTCGGTTTTCATGATATCCAAACCGCGAGCAGTGCGCATTTATAATATATATATTTATATATACAGTATACACACACATTCACATATTTTATTGATAAAACCTAGTAAATAAGGTAATTTGAATATTAATTTGTAAACACAAATACGATAATGTCAAAAACGACGGTATAGGTACCTGGTCATAGGTAGGTGCGCGCGGCAGTAAATCGAGAAACGCTGTCCGGTGTGTATATTATCGCAGACGGCTGAGCGGTATATTTTAATAATATTATATATTATGTTGTCCGCGTATGCCGTAGGCCTCCATCATGCCCGACCGTTACTATTGTTCTAGAATTATTTACGTTTTCTTTTTGATCATCATTATTGTAATATCATTGTAAAATATTTCCCGCGTCCGTCCGTCCGTCGCCACCGAACGTCGCGTTCTCTTGTGTAAACGTTTTTCGACTGTCCCGTTCGTAATATATTGTAATAAGGTATAGTACAAAGTTCAACAGTGTCCTGTGCACTATATAGTTGTACAACCATCCAAGCGGAAATGTGTAAGTTATTTATTCATAAATACATTATTATTGTTGAATTGTGTTGGTTTTCGGTACGTATTTCGTTTTTGGTGGTGTTCGTCGGCCTATAATAGTAGTATACTTACATGGGTAATATTATTACAAACACTCGTCACAGACTGTGGTCCTACTGGTAAAGTGTTGTAACATACGTATATAGGTATATTATACACGGCTCTAAAATCTCTAAACAGTATTCACTATTCAAATGCACAATTATTATTATTATTATTATTTATTATTACCTTTCAACTATCATACTTGCCGCACGAGCACTATAAGCGGTGGTCAACAAGTTAACAGTTTCTTATACCTTAACTCGCGAACACGATGCTATTTTTAACAAAATATCGATGTGTTATTGTTGCGTTTAGAACGCCCTTATAAGAACCAACTGTGGGGGAATACGTAAAAATAAATGGTAGTTGGTTTCAAAATTCAAAATAAATATATGAACCTATAAGGTACGGTCGTCCGGTCGTAAATAGTTTTTGGGAAATGGTATTGTGGATTTTCTTTCTATTATATTTCATTCGCTGCAAAGTAGGTACCGATTGCAAACGCCTCGACATTTCGACATTTTTCTTTGTTCTAAAAATCAAACAGTGTGGCAAATGTAGTAAGTAAATATTAGTTTTCGCCGTCGAGACCGTTGCGATTGTTTTATCCGGGTGTAACGTTCAATATTGCTTCTCCCCCTTCAGAAATAGGTAAATTGAAAAGAAAAAATATTGGTATAATATACCTATTAGGTACCATAGATTATCAATTATCATAGGTACACAAACAGTGTATAACATTGATAAGTCTGAACAAATAACCATTACCATAATGGTAATAAATAATTGAGTTATTTTTAAATATGTATAGACATATTCACATTTCATTGAATAGGATTTAAATCGTATGTATATAGTAATAAAATAATGGTACTTACTGAAATAATTGCTTATCTATGCCTCGATGAAAAAATTGTATTTTCTGACCTGAAAAACTACGCTAGGACTGAAGCATGATGATACCTATACAATATTCACTTTCCTTTTAACTACATTTTCTATCCTAGTCACAGGCCCACATATTATATGTATACAATATTTATTGCTCTATATTTTTTATATAAATATATTATTATATTAGTGAGCCAAATGTGATTTGGTGCATTTTATTTTTTAACGTCGGTCATATCACGTATGTACAATACGATTTATTGGCGTTTTGATTTATTGCTTTTAATATTTAACTGCAACATATTGCGAACATCTAGGAACGCCATGTATAAATCACATTAGATATTACGTAATGTATATCGATTACATATTTTTCGTAGCCGTAATGAAAGATGGCTGTGTAGCTGAAAATTGGGAGATATTTCACATATTATGGCAACCTCTGCTAAATTATTGAAAACGTTATTATAGCTATAATATATATTATATATACTGAGAATTGTGATTTCATAGGTGATAAAACATTGGTCGTACCCACTATAGTCTATAACTAAAACTCTTCTGCGTAACTGTGTGTTAAACTTGGTGTCACGTTAGGTTTGGCTGATGATCAATCCACGTATCTGATTTGAATTGCTTGTAATTTGTAGAAATACCCATAGGACATAGTATTTCAAATAAAGTACATATATAGTATAATGTTAATGCATTCTTTATAAATGTTTATCCACATCATGGCGTCTGTCTGTCACACGTATTTTAGAACGACTCAGCACCTTGGGGTAGGTACGAAACCGAACCAAGTCGAGTGACTTTTTTTATTTTCGGGGCAAACCTGCAAGCGCGAACTCAACAAAAAATGCACCTTCAAAGAGAATGATGCGAGACAGAAATGCTTGACATTAGTACAACGTCATTACTCATTAGTACCTCACGTTTACCCATATTTTCTTAAAAATTTTTTTTTATTTCCTCCATAAATTATCTTGTCATCTATATGCAAATAATCGTAAATAAAAACATATTTCACAATAATTTATTTTTGAGATGTAGAGGGCCTACGGGGGTTCCTAATTTATAACACCCACTGTTGTGTATGACAGTATTAGAAAAATATCGTTTCGAGTAAATTAAGGGAAACTGATTTATAGCAGAAACGGACCTCAACGGCATGCCGGTGCACCGCGAGCAGACCTATTTGCAGGCCATCGACACGCCGCAGGTACACTCGCCGCCCATGACCAATCAAAACCAGGCGTGCTCCATCTGCGGCGACCGGGCGACTGGAAAACACTACGGAGCGGCGTCCTGCGACGGCTGCAAAGGATTCTTCCGGCGATCCGTCCGCAAGAGCCATTTCTACTCGTGCAGGTGAGTCGTCATTGCGGATTAGTGTTTTTTTCGTTTTCCTCGACACCGCCTCCCCCCCTCCCCCTAGATTAACTTACTGCACCGCGGTCGGCGGATTTCGTCGTGTACCATTTACATAATTAATATTACCACGGTATACAAACTAACACCGTTTTTTCGCGTCGTTGTCCCGACAGATTTTCGAGAAACTGCATCGTCAACAAGGACAAGCGCAATCAGTGTCGATACTGTCGTTTGCGGAAATGCTTCAAAGCCGGGATGCGAAAAGAAGGTAAGTCGCGGATCATTCGACAGCATGATCGATTATTATTGACTTAAATAACGATATTACAATGCATCTCTATCATAGTGTAAAGTAACAATATTATATCGTTTTCACGAACTGTTTAGCCGTGCAGAACGAACGCGACCGAATCAACTGCAGACGACCCAGTTACGAGGAGCAACCGTGCGCCAGCGGTTTGTCCGTCACGTCGCTGTTGAACGCCGAAATCTTGTCCCGCAGCGAATCCGATGCAAGTGATACAATTGATAACGTTTTGATAACAATATATAGGTACAATGTGTATCGCTTTAAAAGCACCGGGAGGGCGTGGTGTCTTTCAAAAATAAAAATTTCGTTTCCGCTGCAACATTTTTTCCATTCAGAATAATTTAGAATAGTTTCACGGTCGTTTTGACGAATAGTATTACAATAATTATTTATAAACCACATCGTTTTATCTATAGAATTATTAACATTTTAATTTAAGCTTTAAAGCGTTGTAACATTGTAGAAAATTATATATGTATTTTGTATAGTAATAGTACCTGTATAATAAGAAATGAAATAGTTTCGAGTAAGATATTCAAAAACCCACAGGTCAAATATTCATATCCGTTAAATTAACATTTCAAATTCAATAACCGAATATGAGAATAAAACTAATTCTCTTATGAATTTCTTAAAAAATAAAAGTATGCAAAAACTTATTTAGGTCAATATTTTTTTGTTTATCCATCATAATATCAGAGTCCTATACTAGACTTACAGTCTATTAATATATTATATAATATATATTTATATTATTATTAAGTAGGTATACCTACAGCTGCATACGCGATATGTTTTATAGACATGTACAAAAAATAAACAAAGTACTAAAAATCCAGATCTATAATGTATACGAAAAAAAGATAAAGATTTGGTGTCCACAAGAGTGACATTCTCGTGTTGACATTCTCAGCCAATGCTAAATGGTCCTCAATAAAATAATTATCAGGTTCGGGTAGTCTGTAGAAATAATACTATTGACCGATCAAAGCATATTTTTACCGGTTTCGTTCGAACCGTTGCCTTTATTATATTAATATTATTGTCACCTTATGCCTACATTAGGCCTAAAAATAATGAAATTTCTCGTATTGTCATACTTGACGACTTCCGATATTTATTATGATTTATGATGTCTGCAGACGGCTGAGGACAATAACCTAGCGAACAAACACGTGGCGAACATCGGGGACGTGTGCGAGTCCATGAAAACCCAATTGCTCTTCCTGGTCGACTGGGCCAAGCGCATACCCGCGTTCACAGAACTCCAGCTGAACGACCAGGTACGTTACAATATCCGTTTCCGTTTTTTCACGAGGGGGCTGCGGAAAGTACGAGTGAAATGATCATCACGTTTACATCATCGTTATAGGTTTCATTGTTGCGGGCTCACGCGGGAGAACACTTACTCTTGGGTTTGGCCAAGAGGTCGTTGATGCTCAAGGACTTGCTGCTGCTGGGAAACAATAGCGTAATAACCCGTCACGTACCCGGTAAGTGAAAGCTAATTATTGCAACCAATAAATAATAGTAAGTGATAAATAACATTTTACTAATTATTATGTACCAGTGGAAAAATAAAATATTACATTGTGTGGTGCGAATTGGCAAACGTTTTTGTTGGGATTCTAGTCTCTAGTCCCTCAATAATATATTGACTGTGTAGCCGTTCTTTACCAGAGCTTCGGTCAAGTCCCCCAAGACCCGCCCCTAATGGCGTCAATGTGGAGTATTAATTTTCAATATGCCCCGGACCTCGTGTATTCGTATGGCTTTTTGGGCCTCTCGTTAAAAAAATGTTTATATATTCTGAGAATTCGGCTGAAATCAATCACCCCAGGCCTTGCTCCACCTTAGGGCCGGCTCTGCCAAAAAAAAAACACCAATGGGGCGGTCAAACGTGGTTTTGAAGATTATTTAATATAATAATAATATATTATAATATGCGTCTAACATCCAATTATTGTATTTGACCATCAGACAACGGGATCCCATCGGACTTGGACATAAGCAGAGTTGGTTCGCGCGTATTGGACGAGCTTGTCAAACCGTTGAACGACGTGCAGATCGACGACACCGAATTCGCGTGTCTAAAGGCCATCGTTTTCTTCGATCCAAGTAAATACATTTTTAATTTAACAGTAAATATAGGTACCTACTACCTACCTTTATTTTATTATTATATCACGTTGCCGTTTCGCCGTTATTATGACATGATGCCGGATGCAGTATAATATATTGTGTAGTACCTATATAACTACCATTTGTTGTTACACACTTACACACCATAGCGTGCAACGTGAATTTTACAATCTGATTTTTTTTAATTAAAATTTTTTTTTATCCATACAGACGCCAAAGGCCTAAACGAATCGGACCGCATTAGACGCATGCGCAAGCAAATCCACAGAAACCTAGAAGACTACATCAGTGACAGGCAATACGAGACGTGCGGCCGGTTTGCCGAACTGTTGCTCACGTTGCCAGCGTTGCAATCGATCACTTGGCAAATGATCGAACAGATTCAATTCGCAAAGTTGTTCGGAATGGCACACATCGAACCGCTTTTACAGGAGATGTTACTCGGAGGTATAAAATTATATATGATAATATAATATTAATATCAATTATTATTGTACCTATTATTGAATTCTGATAAGTCGAATGACGTACCTACATTAGTTGTATACTTATAGATGGCCTTACAATATAAGTAGAGGTGGTAAAAAACAAAAGAATAGGAGACAAATTAGTAATTACAAAAAAACATATACATGAAACTGAAAGCTACTAAAGACTATAGTTTTTTTGTTTTAATTGCTTGTATTAGTTACAACAATATGTCATTATGGCTAATAGCACAACGATTAACAGCAAAATTATGATTCTACATTTTACAAATTATAAGTGGGGACAGTAGGGTTGAATAAGAAAGTCAAATGATTTAGTGATGGAAAAAATATTGACGATGGCAAGAATAGAACAAGAATTTAGCCGAAGCTGAATATCAGGAGTCAGGACAGACAAGAGAAGTGGGTGGTTTTTTTGGGATGAAAATTATGGGCGATGAAAGAGAATGTGTTCAAAATCACAATTAGATACCCCTGGGTGAATAATTCAGCGAGAGAAGACAGGAATGTTTGAGGGGAATACAGATGAGAGTAAGAAATAATTAGTGACCTAAATAAGGTCAGTGAACCTCTGAAGAGAAGGATGCGTCTGTGCTATAAGGGTAGGAGAACCATTGAGGTTGTCAAGCTTTCCAAATGAGATTGCAATGGATTATGGATAGGAATGCCCGAAGAGGGTATTTTGAAAGTGTAAGAAAAATCAATAACCAGGTATGGAAAGAGAGATCCGCAGCTTCATTGCTATTAATGATCCTAGAAAAGTTTTAGTTTTTTAGTGCGAAAATATTGAAGATTGTAAACTTATGATGATGCCTTATACTTTATAGCCATATTAATATATTATATATGTGTACAATTAATGGATTACAATTTCTACGTCCTATGTTATGAAGGTATGGGTTGGGTTATGTCGTATATATAAGTATGTGTACTAGGTATGTCAAGTTCTTATAATTATTATTAATTAGAAATATTTTTACTTTTGAGTACTTATATAAAATGAGTTAATACAATTTTTTATCTAATACACACGAATATTGCATTTTTTTATTACCAATGTTTTGGTTATAATTTAGTCAGTAGATAATCAACATTCAATTATAGTAAACTATAGATGAGGAACGCATACTCAAGCTTATTAGTTATTACCTAGCTACTCTTTGACCTTTGTAAGCGAGTAATTTGTAATTACTAACTAGCTGAATACTTAATTTTCGAATCGTTTAAAAAAAGACAAGTAAGCTGTCTATTAGGTAGATACTGTATAGGTATTAGATACCTATAGGCTATAACCAATGTCACTTAATGATTGAATTTATTTAGACATTATTTTGTTTCTGTCATGATTCAAACATTTGTAATGGTTAGTTAGAGATATTTTAACTCTCAAGCATTTTAAATTACATTTAGATTAAAATTGTGTACATTAAAAGTTTGGGTGTGGTTTGACAGTTTTTTTTAATCAACAATACGATGTCATAGGAAACCCTCAAAATGAAATGATTTTAATACTTTTTTTTCTTACTGAACAGGAGCTTCAATCGATCCTGATGCAAATGCCCATCAAGACAACAAAAACATCAATGTCATCAATGTGTCATAATTTTATGCATTAAAATTCCAGAACATCCATTGCGATTGAACACAGCGTTGAATTCTTTATAATATAGCTTGGTATATAGGTTGATAACTTCTATTATCACTTTACATAATATAATGTTAAATGTTGATAATCGTCATAATATATTGCCCAGACTTATTTGAATAATAACTTTAACATTGTGATTCTATTAATTTAAATACCTAAACTGGTTAACATACTATTTTTGTTATTGTTTTATTTTTATTTTATTATTATAATTGTAAGACTCTCCTATAATGTATCCCCATCTCTCTCAATAAATCGAGTAATACAACGGGCAGATTAGGATCTCTTATAACCTACTATACCCGTAAAAAAACAGAATTATTCAATAACCTTGATTAAATATTCAAACTACCTATTATATCAAAATTACAAACATGTGTACCTTTGTTTGACAAATTATATTTTTTCTATTTATATTTGATTTATCGTGTTTATTTACTATTTACTATTTCATTGTCAATAATATACAATTTAAATACCTATACAAATTTCAAATACTTTCCAAACTAGTATAACTAATTTGTACATTGCCATTAGGTATAGGTAGGTAAATTATGTATAATAATTCAATCGATATATAGAATTAACAATTTTGGACTAAATTTTTAATTAAAATAAATAAGCAAATTGTAATTTATACTTAAATTTTAAAACCTATATTCTGTATATTATAATAATTTATATTTTAGTAAGACATAGGCAATAAGATCATAATAATTGTACCTTTTTAAGAAAATCCTTTTTTTTTTTTGGAATTTGTAAGTCAATGATTATTTTTATAATTGTTATTATTGATCTGTATATTGCATTATTATTGTATATTTTATAATCTAATTTAAACTATAATGTGCTATTCAAAAACCAAAAGATTATGTACCTACATAATAACAGTAATATATTTTGTGAAATACGCACTTTTATAATAATATAATGATGATGTATCTATATAATCAATGATATAAGTTATATTGAAATTATATTTTATTGTAGTAATGTAATATATTATATTAAATGTATAAATAATTAAATGTTTGTCAGATTTTTAAAATAAAATATATTATTAATGCACATTATTGAATGTTACTTAATAACATTTTTGGTTGATTATTATTAGTAATAAACAAATAACTAATATTTTATAATATAAAGTTATATAAATATATAATATACAACATATAAAATTGGCATACACCATACATCAGAACCAATTTTTTATTGTTAATTTTAATGTTTGAGAGTTATAAGCAGTTTTAAATTAAAATATTTTACATATTATGTGTAAGAGTGTAACTCACATAAATCTGACATATAATCACAGATGTGCTTACCTTTAAGTTTGATAATAGGTAAATATAGTATTTACAGCAATATTAAAGATAGCAAAACAAACTAATTTATGGTGAAACAAAATTTGATAGCGTTATTAAAAGTTCAAGGTTGATGTGTCTTTCATTTGTAAGACGAAGACCATACTTGCTGGTGTGACTTCCTCGGATACTTTCATATTTCGAGTGCAATTTGTTATAATAATTTCTTCTCATCACTCATTAAGAGATAAATGATAAACACGATTACGGATTAACTATAGTAAATTAAATGAGCTTTATACGCTTATTACAGACTTTTCACTAAACAAAAAAACTGAATGGCAATAATAAAGTAAAAGTAAAATAGATTGAAGTAGAAATAGATGTAAGAACTTTAATAGGTGTCATCGCTCATAACCTTGGCGTATAAACACAGAATTAAGTCTCAGAAAAAATAATTTTGGATAAATACTTCTAATTTTGCCAACTGCATAAGTATTTGCATAACCTCTACAGATATTAGCCCTTTAACTCCTTTGAAAACGTAAACAAAATTCAAGTTACTAATTTTACATGAAAATTTATAAATTTTATTATAAATACCTTAATATATAATTACAATTTCACTATGATTAATTTGAATCACAATTTACTCTGGTCACTTAACCCAAATCCATTAGCATTTGCCATAAGATGATTTTATTTTTATTCTAGTACACGACTTTCATGCATTTTTCGTTTTCTGTAATTCAATATCATGGCAGCAATTTCCATTTGACCTGATCCTTCAGTTAAATAAGTATTTAAATGTTGCTGCGCTACTCGAGCCTCATTAAATATCAACCTCTCAAGACAGTCAAGTCTATTAAAGCATGGCAGATTGTCATCTATATTTTGTGCCCAATCCATTGTCTGTTTAAATCTGTCAATGAATGTCTACATAAGAGCAAGAATAAAAAACAAATAATATACCTATATATTTTAATACTGGAGGTGTTATAATAAATTATAAATTTGTATTCATTATTACTTGAATTAGTGTTCTTCGGACTTCATATGCTTCTCGGTGTTCCAATTGAGATAAAAATTTTCCAAATAAATAGAAATGCTTACATAATTTAAATAAATCAACTACATTCGCATCGGCTGTTAAGACATCCCTAAAAGTAAAAATAAATGTTTGAATATAGATTAGACCAAAAAATAAAAATGTAATAATACCATATATTATACCTGTAAATTTCGTTATATGCCTTGGGCATATCAAATTGAATTGATTTTCCTGCTAAAAGCACTTGAATCATCCACAAGGGAAGTTCAATTTTTGGATCTGATTCTTCGTCGTCTTTTTCAGGGTTAATTGAATCTAAAAAATCTAAAAAAATATATGAAAACAATTAATTTTACTACTCACTGTATTTACCAAACTATATTACATAATACCTATCATAAATAATGTTTTTTAATTTGAACTAATACACATTACAGCATAAAAATATAAAATAAGAGTATACTTTTAATTATATTTGAATATAAAAAAAAAATAGTAGATATACACTAGTTTGAATGAATCCAGAGAAAAAGACCAATGGAAAAAAGCCGCAGGGAACCAAACTGAATTATAAAGTTATACAATCATCTGGTACTAATTAAAAATTAACGAGCTGGTCTAGAGACATACGTAGTCTACTGGTATTTAGGGCCGGATAGGTCAGTCAAGCATTTGAGAAAATATCAAATGACCGTCAACATTTCGGGCTGGTAGGAGAAAATGGCTTCAATGCAGCGTTACAATTTTTATGACAGTTATAATATATTAGTATACTGTTAACAAATGTGATACCTAAGGTCATTATTATTTATTGACATTAAAATGTTGACGATATAACATAACTACACAACGGTATTAGGTACAAGAGAAGACCATACTTTACAATAATACAAATAAAAACTTACCAACACATTCAACTTTTTTAATAAATGAACACTGAATTTTTTCCTGAGCAGCCATTATGGCATCGATTGAGAAGTAATGTGGTTTTATATTTCTGTACATACTTGTCTACAAAAATTATTTACAATAACTATAAACAATCTATATAATATAACGATGTAAAAAAGGTATTATGACAAAAAAAAAATGCAATATACCAGCAGCTGTATTATATTGAATATTTGTACAAAAAAAAAAAATGTATTGTTACTTGGCGTATAAATTAACAAAAATATTTCCGTTTAGTGTTTTAAATAAATGTAACATTAATAAATCGACGTGAAATTCGTTTTTAAATCACTAAACCGTTAGAGCAATATGGCGTTATTCCGAATTCCTGTAGCAGATATTTTTTACCACTTTAGATAAAACATAATATATTATCACCTATCGGAAGAGATGGTTCACGTAAATTTCTCACTTTCTGATAATGGTATATTACCACGAATACTGCATATTTAGTTGCCTGTGTACTACCTATAAGGGATTTGAAACTTGCAATCATAGATGTATATTATTCAAAATTGATAATCTTGCCCATATTTTATTTTATAATCTATACGGTACACACATATAAAAATATGGAAGAACTCAAACAACTTGTTCTGACTGACTGGTCTGATTCGTCGTCGCCTAGCTGGAACCGCCAAAGCTATGTGTATGGAATTTGGTCAATACTCAGTAGGTACTTACCTTATACAAAAAATGTAGTAGACTATAGTTTCGTTTTATGATGAAGAGACCCACTAAGAAAGGATATTCCAAAATTCACATATTAAAGAGGTCCTCAAGTCTCAACAAGTATTTTGAGATTCACTGGGGAAGTGTAACCTTTTTTTGTTTATAAATGGTTTCCATTGGTTACTTGGGCAGATCAGGCATGGGCGTGCTTCAGGGGTGGTTAGGGGGTTAACCCTCCCCTCCGTGGACACTTTAAAAATATAATATATGTACTTACATATAACTACAATAATGTATTGGGAATAAATCTAGTTTAGCACCACGTCAATTTTTTTTTTTGGAAACCCTTATGTATTGCAACGAGTTTGGAACAATGTTACCGGAAATCATTAGTTTGGAACTTTTCTGTTTTACTGAACAATCTTTCTTTTCAATTTTGTTTATTTTAACTTACTTACAGGCTACAACCTACTTATGTAGTTAAGCATGCTGAAAATTACGGGGAAGTCTGAATTTGGTGGTCAGCCTTATTTTAAAGTTATATCTAATTGAAATTGCTGGTATTTTCATAATATACACCCTGCGCTCGGTTGGACAATTAAAATCGAAAACATCCCTAGACTTGTTATGTAAACCACCATTGGTGGGTGTCAGAATTATTTTTGGATCATCAATTTTTTAAAACGTTGATTTGCCTAGGTTTCGAAAGAAAAAAAATTGAAAAATTCACTTGGACACTTAATTTGGTTTATACCTCTAAATTTAACAAATATTTAGTTTGAAAAAAAATTTCAAACCAACCCCCCCCCCCCTCACTTTATACAAAATTATTGAGCACGCATTTGAGAGCAGGTTAACATTTTTGTGTAAAACTATCAGTATTATAGTAGGTTGTAGCCTGTAGGTAATTATAATAAATTGTGTTTGTTTGAATTATTAAATAATAACAATTTTTTTCTTAGTATCTAAACATGCTGGCAGACCACTGACCAGATCCAAAATTTGGTGGTTTTTAAGCAATAACTTCAGAAGTAAGTCCTTAAATCGACGAATTACAGAAGTTTCGATATTTTATCCAAAATAGCGAGGTTTTATACAAAATATAATAGTTTTAAGATCGTCTTAAAATGTTTCTGGAACATTCTGAGAACACAATCATTTCCAAATTCCGTGTTATTGATTTCAGGGTAAAAATTAGTAAAAATACGATTTAACGCAATAATTAGTTTATGTTTAATATTTGTTTTACTTCTATCACTTCTATGAATGTTATTAGTTATTACAGCACATCCTGTAGTTGATAATCATTGATCAGACGTAAAATATGTGGAATATTATAAATTATTGTAAAATAAAATAGAGCAGTGATATTCACATTTGATTTTCAACAAAAGTTGTAAAATTTATTATTTTCATAAATTATTTAAATGTTCATAAATCATAATTTAGTTGAGTGACACTGGCACATAATAAATTATAACTTCCTGAATATAGACGCTATATTTGGTAAATTGCCCCTAAAAATTATAGTAAATGCAACTTAATATAAATGTTATCAACCATGAATATCTAATATTATCACCCAATTTCTTATCAATTTGTGATACTGATATCAAAATCAATAAAAATAATTGGTATTTACTATTTTGTTTATAATTTTATTTATTATCTATTTATTACTTATCTATGATTATTATTATTAATTAATAATTTGTAAACGCTTAACTGCTAAGCGCAAAGTGCTAAAGGCTAAACTATATATTTTATGTTTAGTATTTAAAATGTTAAATATTTTATTGTCATATTATATTTATATAGTATTTACTATTTAGGACATTATTTATACTGTATATAGTTTTACCTTACTTATTAGTAAGTACTCTTATTTAATATTATTTATCTTCTTAGATATCTTTTGGACTTGTTACAAAAGTATAAAGCTGTAGTGACAAGAAAGATAAATATCATTCATTTGGCATTAAGCTAATATATTTATTTAATTAATTAGTTTACTACAGACAAGGACAATGACTTCAATATTACAAAAAGTGTTGGATATTCCCAGTGTACTTTCTCATTTATTAGAGGTTGATAATAAAGGTAGGTTTTGCGAATAGCTAATAGACATTTTTTTCTTATGCACTTGCACTAGTGTACTTAACCTTTTGCTAACCTATTTAATGTTTGAAATAGATATTACCAATTGCAAAATTTTGGGACAGGAACAAAATGGAGAATTTATCCTCTGTTGGAACTTGAGAGGTCAAGGAGGATCTTGTACTGCAGTAGGATTATTTTTTTACACCATCAAAAAAATACAAGTGAATATTTATTAGATTATATGAATGCAGTGGTGTCGAGTACTGGTGTAACAAGCAATTTTTCTGAAATGCCTTTTTTGGTATTTATTAATTATTATTTATTGCGTCTACCTACCACAGGTTAACACTATTATATAAGTTTAAGACAATTATAAATAATACTAATAGTTAAGTCTGCCCAAAAAACTTTATGTGTAAAGCATATAAAACCGATATACCTATGACAGCCAACCAACCAATTCCCTGTAACATGCAATTTAACATAATGAAATTCATCATGAATCAAAAAATTGCCATAACTTTTTCATAGAGTGTTCACCATAAAATTGTATCAAAAAGACGTCACAAATCAATATTAAACTTGGAAAACAAGTATATTTTTAACATAAAATCTTGAAAGAAAATAAGTTAACAGATAATAGGTACCTAATCTACCTATATATCTATATGTATGTCAAGGAATTTTTTTGTTGAAATATGCTTTAGGTATCAAGTTTTGTTAAGTAGACCTATTTATATTATTTTGTCTAGCAAATTACAAAATTGTCGTAAAATAATATAATGAAATCTGGCAGTGTTATCTTTTAGTAGTTGCAGATACAGAATTGAGTTAACTGGAAAATTGTATAGGTAGTATTAATAACCAATAATCCCTTTTTTTTGGTCAGTTAAGATCATCCTAAATTCGTCTCTCCAACAAAAAAATATCAAGGATACCTACAGTAGGTCTCAGTATACTACTGAATAACCGAATGAAATGTTTCAATACTTTGACGTGCATTCATCTCTGTGTAATTAATAATATATTTTTTTAACTTGAGTAATTGTATGAGTAGTTAATTGATTAGTAAATAATACATAAAATAGTTTTATAATAATAATTCAAGTAATGAAATCCCTAGAAAATTGAATACTTATCTACATGATGATAAGTCTTAAATAAAAGTATAAAAAAAAAAAATCTTAATTATAAAACAAATAATGTATTTTGAACTATTTAATTTTCAGGTTTTAATTAAGTTCAAACATTTGATGAATATTGTTCAAGCTTCAATAAATTATAAAAACTCAGTTCTGGGTAATATTATTTTTATTGCTAGATATTAATAAATTACATTTTAAAAATTTACTTTCAGGCTATGTAACCAAAGAGCCATTTGAAGATTGTGTGGAATATTATCGTGTTTTTATTATCCACCTTGATTATCCTAATTTTGAGCCAGTTGATTTGAATGTTAACAACCGTCGCCAAACCATGATTCAATTTTTATACAGGAAACGTAAACAGCCAGACAATGATCGCTTTTTAGTTTTTATTCATGAAACATGTAAGTTTTTGATTTTAAATTATTTAATACTTATAATTTTCTTTGAGAAAACATTCAATCAAAAAAATCTAAATCTAACAACTGAAAGAAAATTAATATTGCTTATATTTAGCTATAACACTTTATCAAGTGGAGGAAACTGATAATGTAAAGGTGAAAAGTTTTCATAATAGCATGCTCAGCATTATTTTATAGTTTTTCTCTTATTTACCTTATAATTATTTAATTGAGTTTTATTATAATTTTTAGAACCATTTAAATATAAAAAAGCAAGAAAAGGTTGTGAATCAATTTTCATGGGCTCAATGGGAGCCACAGCATCAATGTTTATTTTACATTCATTATTCAAATATGGCTAACAGTAATTCAGATGAAGCTAGTCTCTCTGCCTTACAATTTCATGATGATCCTCAACATGAAACTGTGGTATTTATTTAGTATATTTGGTGCAGTATTGTTGTTTTTAATAATAATTCTAATATTAAATAATATTCTAGTTAAATGTCCCATTAAACCTACCAAACAGAAAGAGAACAGCAGAAAATCTATCAAATGGTTATTTTGATATTCCTGTTCCATTGTGTGTTCATGACAGTATGTTAGATGTTCGTGTGTTGTCAGATGCACGAGGATTTGTTGCAGTTTGCCATTATTATTTATATCAAGTATGTACCTATATACTCCGGGCCACGAGAGAATGCAACCGCTTGCCGACCATATTGTGTTTAGTCTGTGGATTTTCCGTCGAAAACCGGTCTAAAGCGCAGCACCTGCGATCACCTGAGTTAGCCGTGACATGTTATACGGTGACTAGTGACCGCTGGGAGGAGGAAAAAGCAACTGCTCGAATAAATTATTCGGATGCTCAAAGCGGTTGTATTCTCTCGTGGCGCGGAGTATAGTATTACATTTTTATTTTTAAACCTATATTGTTATATAGGATTTTATTTTTATTTCTTACCAATATCCGATATTCATAAGAAATTTAGACGAATATTAAATTCTAATTCTATAGTTTTTATATAATGTTTCTAGCTTTTAAGTGATTGATTGTAAAAACCAAATTAATTTATTGACATAAGTTATTTGTAAGAAACATTTTCAAAATCATAAACTAATTTTAATCTCATTATTTTTATAAGAAGAAGGAAAATAATCTGTAGTTTTACTATTACTTCTTTTATAAAAATGTTCATAGTAGGGACCTGAACTAATTTACCAATAAATTATAATATGTGAACCACTTAGGTTGAAAATAAATATTGTTAATTTTAGGGAGTTAGTGCTCCGTTGGCCAATGATCATTTAAGAACAGTGTATTTGGCTTTTTCTGTTACTCTTCTACACCATGGCAGTGTAGTTCATTGCAATATAGCTGGTGTACCTATGGTTCGTGCATACGAGTCTCGTCCAATATTCACTATGCAAGGAGGTAGCTTAAAATGTTTAACTTCAGAGTGTATTAAAAGTTATATCTAGTTATTGTGCTAATTTATTGAGAGTCAATTAGTAACACAAATATTATAAATAAAGTTTTCAACAATTGCATGAAAATATTTAAATCTGCTAGGGCTGTTCGATTTTCATAATACATAATTAGAGTGCTTGATTGTTGAAATAGTTAAGGACCTATCAAAGCGGCTACTGCCTTATGTCATAACTAAGAATTCGTAGTGACACAAATTTTAAGATCTAAAGTGGTGCCAAAAACTGAAATTGTAATATAGTGTAGATAGGTTAACAATTTTTGTGGAAGGGCACTAATTTCGTAGTTATGCACTTGCGCCCCTGTTATAGGAAATGCATTTAAAGACTCACAGCATTGGTGTTAAAATAAAAATAAATACTCATCTATTTATTATATATCATAATAGTTAGTTATAGACTTATAGTTGGAAAGTTAATAGTTATTTTATAAATTAATGCTAATGCTAATTAATTAAATTTTCAACAAATTGTGTTATATTATATGTTAGGTTAATAGATTATACAATTCAACAAACAAGAGACAACATTTAAAAATAAACTTCTTTTCTTCTTAGTACATATTAGAGATAACTTTCTATATAAAGAAAATAATAATTTCTTAATACATTTTACAGTGTACAGTCTTATTTTAATTAATTGATGCTACAGACGATTAATCGAAACAATCAAACAGCCCTAATTCTGCATCCTAAATATTTTGCATGGTGTGATAAGTATAATTTATTAGTGATGGTAAAAATGTTATTTTCTATACATATAATTTGTTTTGTTTAGTTTAGTTGAGTTTAATTGTTTAAATAATATTTTACTGTTTGATGATGATTTTATGCTGTTGAAAACTGAAATATTTGGTATCTCTTCAATAAGTAAAAATTGAAAACCGACCTTAAAGTTCTACCTAAACTTGATATACAATAAAAAGATGAATGGTTTACTTGATCCTTTTGAAGCACTATCTCTATGACTCTATATGTAATAAAGTGTCTATGAAATTGTATTATTTTTGTTTATATACTGTTAGAAAGTTAAAGACGATAGTACAAAAAAAGGTAAGATCGTTTTTAATTTTTAGATACCATATTAAGCTATCAAAAAAATTTGAGTAGATTAAATATTACTGTGCATAATATCAAATTAATTTTTTTTTATCGTCTTAACTTATTTTGGAATTAAACCGATTTTATAATAATTATAATTAAACTATTAATTTGTATTATGTTATTAAATAAATAAAGAAATGTTGATCAAATAAGTAAATTAATTGTTTTTCTTTTATTATAGATCAACATTTATTGGTTCACTTCCCCAACATGTGTACATTACTTCTGGATGTAGGCCCTGATCATGAACCAAATTGCCATATTGTCATACCTTGTGCAGACGAAAACAGAAGTTGGAAGAGTACAATAGCCACAACAATTGGGTCTGCGGGTACAGTGGTAGATTTATCTACAATGGCTGTATTTGAAACAAAAATCACTAAACGCCACTTAATTGAAGCGTTTAAACAACCAAATGCTGTACTTGCCAATCAACAAGCCATATTGCACTATTTTATTGTACATAGGCGAGACATGGATGTTGTTAACCAAGTAATGTTATTTATGTTTAACTCTAAAATTGAAGTCATAATAATTATCGACTATTTAAAATTTATGTAGCTTTTAAATTCGGTTGTGGACAATGTTTTAAATATTAACTGTTCAAAGTTGCTGCAAGAAATATTAGTGGGAAGTGCTTTTGCACAAGTCAAGCGAAATTTACTGTCTGACGCTGTAAGCCTAGCTAGATATTTACCTATTACAATATCTAAACATAATATACCACTAGAAATTAAGGTAATTACATTCACTTCAAATACAATTATTTACATTGCTAGTTATTTTCCAAATGATACTTTTTCTTCAAGAGTGATTCAATGTGATTGTGTGTTTGCAGTATTTTATACATTTATTGTATTCATTAAGTTTATTTTTATCTATTTACCTGTTACTTTTTTTTTTCGAGAATTCAAAAGAATATTATTAATATTTATTTATAATGTAGGTGAATGGATACACACTTGCTCTTTCTCAAGAAATGTTAGAAAACCCTAGGGTCATGTTGTTGTCTCCTCGACAGAGATTGATACCATTTCGCGATGACTTGTGGACAAGATTATGGGAACTCTTACCCGGTGGATCTATTGTAGAAGATAATGCTACTTCGAGACTAGAGATTCCTCGTTTTTCAAACACAACTGTTGCAGTCAAACTTAATATATCATTAGTGTGTTATCAGGTAATATAAAATGTGCTTAAATGTACTGAAGTAATTCAAAAAAAGGATTATTAACTTTTATTATGTATATTTCTTAGCCCGAAGTTCTTTCTCGATGTAGCACACCTCTGTCACCTGGAGGATCAATGCTTGCTAACAGCATTGCCAACATTGCAATATCTGATCTGTCACACTCTTTTCAATCATCATCGGTGCAATTACCGTTTGTGGAAACCGACACTTCAGCAGCCAGTAAACAAGAACATGTCATCTCTGTTGTGAGCTAAACTAAACTATACCAAATAATAATTTTTTTTAGTATAATATAACTTGATTTTGTGTTCTTACAGAACCTCCGGGAACTGAGCATGCACCTACTGAAACAAAGTTCGATGCGTTCTAACAAACTTCGTAGCCGGTCCATGTCTGAACCTAATGCCATGCATGTGCATGCTGTGGCCACTAAATATGCATCATCTCAGTTAGAGATCTCAAGGTCACTGTGTGCTCATCTAACTTTGGCCGCTGGTGTAGATGCAAGATTACATAAGCAAATCGGTTTCCAACTCATGTACGCTAATACCATGGTTGAAATATGTATATTTTTTTTTAAGTTTATTTCAACCATGGCTAATACCAGTAATACTAGTAGTAAATAATATATATAATTATTACACAGCCAAGGAGTTGGTCCCGTGACAATAAAAACTTCTGTTTTTCAATCGCCTTTCACTTTTAATGATTTAACTGATATTTTTTTTAGAATATTGATGTATCTAATTCGAACGAGTAGTTTGTGTAGTAAGGATTATAATTTATATGTCTATGGTAACGGATTAAGTAGTTATGATTTGAAAATGTTAATAATTAGTTATTAATATTGATCTATCAATAAAAATAATTTGTAAAAATTGGCCCTGTATAATAAGAATTCAGAAGTACATAATATAATATTACATATATTTTATATTTTTGTAAAACCAATTTTAAAGATTATTATCCTTAGTATAAATATTTCAACAACTCAGAAACTACTCATTAGAATATTGATTTAGATTGATCGATCAAGAAAATCGTCTGCTAAATAATTTGCAGTAAGAAAGGGGGTTCTCATTTGAAATATAAAAGTTTTTATCGCCAAAAGATACCTCTTTAAGTAGAGCAAAAAATATCGGAAATTTGAAAATATGGTTTTTATGTACTTCAAAATTCTAAAAACAGAATTTGATTAAATGTTATATTAAAGAGAAAGATGGGGGTTGAGCATGAAATTGCCCTGTAGAAATCCGTTTCATATTTTGTAAATATAAACAAAATACTATTTTTACATTATATATAAAGGATAAACTATTAATTAGTAATTATTGTATTATATAGATTTTTTTGGCTTTTCAGTGACAATATTGAAGATGAACAACGCCGATCACTGTTAATGGTATTACAGAGACTCATACACGCTGCAGACACATTGGCTTTCCCATTGCCTCAAGGCTTCCCATCATTCATCACATACCTCGGATATAAAGTCATGTCAGCCACCATGTTTGGTCAGTATGTTCGATGCAACACATTTTTGCTGAATGTGGATGTTATGAAAAAAATACTAGCTGGTTAGTAAACATTTGGTTATAATAATTATTTGTGATAAATCATGCATGATGCATATTATTTAATCTTTCAAGCTGCAATAGTTGCAATAAAAATGCTTAAAAATACAATAATTGCAAAAATAAATACTTTTAAACAAAGATAATTATTTAAAAATAAATTATATTAAAAATTATTATTATATCCGATGAATAGTTGATACTGGTTAATTTTAAGTTGATTATATTATTAATTCACCTATTATATATTTTTAACAGATATAGTAGACAATAAAGAGGGAGTGTTGAAAAAATTAGATCTCTTACAGAGTTTACCGCACTCGAGAGCAAAACGATTAATGAATCAATGGTCTCATCCTATGTCTGTCATGTTGAGAGCAAGAGAACATGCCGCCGAGATTTTAGGTGGTATGTCTATCAGGACATCCAATTACCGTCGCAATGTAAAATACCGAACAAATTCTGGTCAGTTTAGCCTTATGGTCAAGCACTCAAGCTCCATATTATTGGCAGTCATAACACATTAATATTGTTGTTATATTTATACCTAGGTGTAACTTCAGCGTTTCCGTCACAACATCGTATGTCACCACTGGAGACATTTCTAGAACTCCTCACAGCTAAAGGCAAGTTAGCTTTTAAAGATTTTCCGAGTTGTAGTACTTTATTCTTATTTTTTTTTTTTTTTTTAAGTAAAGTGAAAAAAATAATTATGGATAGTAGAAAATATTTACTACTTACACTCTTATGGCCAGTTATACCATCTCCGATTAAAGTTAACCGAAGTTTATTTGGCCGGTTATAAAATCTGATATCAGCTGTTTAAGCGTAATCAAAGTGTAACTGTAGATGGTACAACTTGACCTTATGAATATGATAGAATCCCTAAATTTTGTTTTCACGTCATGTATTTTAATGATATTATTTCCTTATGCATTGCCAATATTTACAGTTTGTCTATTATTTTCAATACTCTTGTTCAACCTACATTAAAAAATTAATATTATTTTAATTGTGGTCCCATTCTATGCACATAATAAATTAATAATATTTAACTAATATAATTTAATTTTCATTGTATAATGTTTATACTTTATGTATTTATATTTTGTTTTTAGCTATGTTGGCTGACATTGATTACAACCTTCTCGTTGACGCTACTGTGGCATCCACAAAAGAAAATATGTTCAACTAAGAATTAAAATACATATATTTCATTTAAAAGTTGCACATAAGAATAGTCATTTATAATCTTTGTGTATAAATTAAATTTACTATATATATATTTATATTGTATAGAAATACAATCTAATAATTAAATTTAACATAGAAAAAAAAAAGATCATATAAATAGTACCATAATAGGAATTAAATTACATGATACCAGTCGAGTTAAATAATTGTGTATTAAAACATCGTAAATAAATTATAATAACAAAGTCGATTAAAATAAAAGTGTTTGTGTTTACAAAGTGTAAGATTTATAAGCCGAAGCCCAACCAGTCGTAGTAGTCCATTGTGGGAGCTGACTAAAAAGTTTTTTCAATTCAGGTGTATATTGATGTGGTCCGTGCATTCGATGCCCGGATAATCCAACTTCAATTTGAGGTCCCACATGAGTTTTTGGAACCTATATAAAAATCAATATTAGTTGTATAATCTATTTTACCGAAGCAATTATAATTTATTTATTTTATAATATATTTACCTCAATATCGATCCAAAAGTCCCATGGAATAATATCGTTAGCACAAGAATAATACACAAAAAAAGTAGGACGGCCATTCCATAGTGGTCCTTTGAGAGGTTCACCACTACTGAAACTCCAATCTTTCAGCTTGATACCATCGTATAAAGATAACGTAAAAGTTATATGATCAGGACCTGTACATCAGAAAAACATTGTTTTTATTTAATATTATATTAAATGTTCTATAAAATTAAAATTAATTAATAAATACCAATGGCAGAGAACGAGAGCCTCTGGACATTATTTAGTCTGTAATCCCTATATGTTAAATTAAGACTCAATGGTATTTCAACATCTAATGGTTTTGTATCAAGCCAATGAGTTTTCCTAAAGCATTCAACAGTTTAAATTATTTGTACATGCAAAATGTACAAACAGTCGACAAACCATATAAATGTTATAACTGGTATAAAGTATGGTAGTCCACAGTACAGTTCTTTGTTACATTCATCCTGGGTTATTTGACGGGCATTCATCAACTCAGGTGCATGCCTGACAACTGAGTGTGGACTATTCACATCCAGATTTACAATCCACAATCCATTTTGATGGTCCCTCAGTGAACCGTTGTAGCTGTAAAAACTGCGTTCGACATGCTGAAAACAATAATATATCAAATTAAATTTACCATAGTTATTAGTAATAAATTAAATAATTTAAAGAAAAATTACCGCTATCATAAAACGTTGAGGTGCCAAATTATTAGGATCGCCAGAATACGGAAATCCGAGTGGTGTAAATACTAAAACTAGAAATGAAACAAATAACACAACTGCTAACGAACTAAACACAGTGTACGCTTTTTGAAGTAGTAACACCAACGGATTCTGAACAAAAAGATAAATATGTATCTAGAGTTATCACTTGTGCTTTGAGCTTTCCATAATATAACTTACATAAAAACTGAATACAAGAGTGAACATAGCTGATGTTATGAGTGACATAACTGATTCAGCATGATTTCCAGATCCTGATCGACCCATGATGGGGACAACCAGGAGAAGCGCCGCTTGTATCATGTAAGCAGACAACATGAATGGTACAAGCATACAGCCCCAATGTAACCACAATACTTTATAGCCTAATTATTACAAAAATCATTTTTAATTTCTGAAAAATATTGGCAATTAATAACCACGTTACCGTAATTATTTTTCAGTATGGTGTTGTGTAATACAGTACTGATTGTGTTGCAAGTAACAAATAGGGCAACTGCAAATCCTGACCTAATACGAAGTAACACACATAGCATAAGAATCATAATGTACAGCAATTGATTGCCGTCACGAGAAATGCAGTACATTAAGGACTGTGGGTAATGGGTTCCTTTTTTACCCTGTGAACAAAACCAATCATTAACTTAAAGTATTTAATCAAATATTTTTTTTTCAATATTCTTACCCATAGGAATTTTCTACCAAATAAAACTAATAGAACCATTGGTACTAAAATAGTTGGCGTAATATATAAAAATAACAGCCAAGCTGGTTGAGCGAACCAACTCAAACAGCGGTCAAGCATCACAACAGTCAGTGACAATACGGCTATCGTGACTAGAGTAGCTAACCATATTAACACAATTAAGCTTGAGCACTTAAGACACGATTTAAAATAATCCTTAACATTAAAACCTAAACAAAAAAAAAAAGATTCATGTTAAACAAAATATATGTGACTACATCCAACATATTTTAAATATTAAAGGTATTTAAATTGTTTACCTGTAACATGAGTATGACTAGCATTGTACAAAATTACTAATAGAGAAATAATAATAACACTAATATTGATTATATCAGATAGCACTTCACTCCAATGAACAATAAATATACCCAAAAAATCAAAAAAAACCTAAAAATAATTGAGAAATTAATATAAATATTTATAAAAGTAAATAAATAATAAATTGTTTACTAAATTTCCTGTGCTGTACTTTTCAACGTCTGATATTTGTACAGAGTTCACTAGTTTCAAAATTAAAGGTAACATATTATCTCCAGTCCTTTGAAATGTACCAAGAGGAATTTTATCAACTGTGTCTGACTTAGTATGGTAAACATATCCATTAGCTGACCAAGCAAAATCAAGACCTAAAAAAAAAACGAAACTAAAAGTTAAAAATATTATGGTTCAATAATTAAACTATCATACCAGAAACACGACCAAAGTCACGAAATATTCTATAATCAGTATCGCCTGGTATGATGCCGCTTTGAAATATTTCTTGAGCCATAGAAGAGGCCAAAGGATAGGGCACAGCATCTGAATAGGCCTAAAATTAAAAAACCATACTTAATTTAATAAATTTAACTGATCTTGAATTTGAAGTTATACTTCCAAAAGCCATGGATGATTAGGGCCAACTTGAAACAGTATTTCTTTACCGCCGGCACCACAAGCTTCCATATTGATGAATGCACGTATACTAGAAGCCCACTGATGTTGAGTAATGAACCCGTGTGATGCCTGCATCATATTTTCTTCGGCCCCATTGAAAAGAAATATTATGTTATTTTTTAAAGGAATTTTAAGACGTGATATTACACGTAATAATTCTAACATAATGGCACAACTAGCACCATCATCACTTGCCCCTATAAAACAAAATTATTTATAAAAATTAAAAAATTAAAAAATGTATTTTATATTACCAGGGCTGTCCACGACTGAGTCAAAATGGCAATTAATCAGTAAACTGTGACGAGAAGTTTGAACAGGACCAATTTTAACAACAATATTTTGAACATTCCTGTATACATTAGTCATGCCATCGAGAAATTGCAATGAAAATGCTCCACTAACCCTTTGTAGATCCCATTCAACTTTGTGTGCAGACTCGGCTTGTTTAATAATTGTCTTAATTTCATCTAATAATAACTGCACTGCTAAAATTTCATTTTCTTTGCTTCCTACGGGCCTAGGTCCCATTGATGTTAATTTAACTAAATGATTTCTGGCTCTTTCAGCAACAAATCGGTCTGGATGATTGTGTTCATTAGATATTGTCACAGGTTCGGGTAAACTTTTTTCTAGTATAGCTAAGACTGTATAAACAACAACCGATATTACAATACATAATAAGAAATGATGTGGTCCTGCAGGTGATCGTATTCCTTTAGAGTTGTTCTCATATTTGAATGCTGTATCTTTCACATGTTTTGGTAAAATATCATACTGTTTTGATGATTTTGTTCGGAAACGTAATTTTGAATTAAAATTAGAAAATGGTTCATTCTAAACAAAAAATCCAATAAATTATTAATGTTATATATTATACTCCAATTGTAACAGTGAAAAAACGCTTTATTACATTGGCACGAATCATGATTAGAAAATCCTTTGTTACTCAGTAATCTTTGGCTCCATTAATTCAATAAATCCCAGAATGCGAGGATTGCTTACACAGATTTGATGAGCTAAATGTATTTGAATATTGAGAGGAAGTGTTCCTTGGTAACCATCCTGATATAAATTAAACATAAAACAGAATTTAACAATGTTATAATATTATAAGTTAGTTATGTATTGCTTGAATAGAATTTATTTGAATGCTCGATTAAAAATCTTAAAATCCCTGAACATTTCAAGGAATCAACATGTTTATAAAATACTCTTTATACTGATTAGATTTCAAAGCGTTAATATAAAATACCTCATTAAAATAACCAATATAAAGTATACCAACAATAGACCGAAGAAATAAATTATTTTAAAAATAGTCCCATAACAATATAATGATGAATTTATTATTTTTACAACAATTTTTTTTTATTGATTAAGCACAAATATAACAAGATACCAATAAAGAAATATTTATTTTAATAAAGTGCTTTGTTCGAAAAATACAAAGAGTAAAAAAACGCACAGTGAACATAATCAAGAATGAAACAATGGAGATGAAAAATTGTAATAAATCAGTAAAACGCACAATTCAATATTTAAAGATCTTAACTATATTAATGTACATACATCATTGTCAATCGACGCTTACCCGAGTAATAGTTAAATAAATGATTTCTTTATAGGAATCGTTTTGCCGCACGCAAGTCAGTCTTAGAGATTTCTATACTGACGGGCGACACAGCTGACGTCTGCCGATTATATCTGATAAATGTTCGAAATTCGAAAATTGCCTAATAGCGTTTGCTTTGTGAATTATGCATTAGTTATGTAAAAGGATTCCGTAATATTTTAACAATGCGTTATCTCGTCGCAACTACAACCGTGCTATCAATTCAAAATAACAATAATATCATAGTATAGAATCTTATCAACCAACACGAAATAATAATATTACTCCATGAAGACTAGAATAATAATTTATATTCATGATGATATTATTATTATGTTCATAATAATTTATAGCTAGGTAGGCTTCACGAATTAAATGATCGCGCCGTGTTCAGCAAAAAAACGATTCCAAATATATACTCAATATTATATTATACTCCAAGTTCCAAAGAGTATATTATTCTAGTAGAGATAAGTACATAAGTAAATTGTATCAAGTGAGTATAGTGACTATACGGTTCTATGCTACTACACAGACTTGAGAGTTTAGACATTATCGCGCAAATGTAAAATAAATAATAATGCGTACGTGATTTTGCTTCGATTATTAATGCTTCATAATCAAATATCAATGACCGTACCTAATTATTATAAGACTAAAGGCCAAATCCGGTTACGAGTTTACACTTTACGACATAGCGATTAGCAATAGGCATTGCACACAGTAGGTAAACATTGAACACACACTTATAAATAAACCATAGCAACAATTTAATATTGTCGTAGAAGTCGTTTGAAGTATAATGGGTACACCTACCTGACTAACCATAATTATCTATACAAATAAAAAAGTATATTGTATCATTCTAACGAAGTAAATTACCGCCCGTGATGTAAATGCAATAATAATAATTATCAATGCGGTTAGGTAAATATTTTATTTGATTTAATTTAGAGCAAAAATTGGAATACGTTACGATTTACGCTGAACAATTCAAATGTCAAAACGATAACAACGAACGAAAATCAAAATGCACTAATAAATATTAATACAATATACATTTCGATTTTAGACTTAATATGAATTCCAGTCATCACTATACATTCCGTGTCACTGCTTTATGGTTAAATGGTACACCCTCGACTACCTGTCTACCTATAACAAGTATAATATTGTATGATATTTATGAATAATGGCGTATAGTTGTGCAGAATGGTTGTTGGACAATAATGGAAAATAATATTATTAAAATATTATTAATGTACATATTTTACAACCGATCATAATCTTTGTGTTGACATTGAAAAAACCTGCTGCACTGCTGTCCAATGTCCAAACATGCGTATTTATAGGATATATATTACCGATTCGACCTTCTGGTGGTATGAGATGGGGGGGGGGGGTAAACCGTAAAATAAAAACCGCAGAAGTCGTTCTGCTGTGTTGTAGGTTTTGAGTGTACCTCGTCATTGAGTTTGAGTAAGTCACTGTAATGAATGTTTCAAATTTGGATAAACCGTTATTGCGCCATTGCATAATACCTAAACTGTCCTTAGCGAAGTCTGTGTCTCATTCCCCTCTATTTCTATATGGATATTTTGGAATTTTTTTAATTATTACAGTAATAACAGGCCCGAATTTATGGGCTGGACATATTATGGTGAGAAATTCCTCAGATGGAATTGGAGGTCGGTAAATTTGTATACGTTTTTTGTATGTATTAATATAACATAACGTAATGACAGTATTTTGTAATTATTGGATTGTCAATTTGTAAGGGGGAATTTAAAAAACGATGTATTATACCTATTTATCATTGTTATTTAAGTGGTAGGAAAGTAAAAAAATGAATACATTTTGAATGATACCATTATGGCATTATATTATTATTACCTATTTAGGCTAATTTAATTGGGTTCCTATATTATATATCCTATTAAAACATACATGCAGTAACAAAGATATGCCAAAGTAGGTAGGAACCAAAATATGCCATAAAAAAATTATAGATTTTAACATTTTTGTCATAATATTATTATGAAAACCATTCGCTTTAGATTCCGAGTGGAACGATGAATGTATTGATTTTACAATGATGTGTGTTTTTTTTTTTGTGTCTGTCATCACTTTTTAGGTGATTACCTTTCAGTAGAAGTGCTTGGATTTCCTTCAACGGTATCTTCTCTGATAGGAAAGTGAATCTAGTTGGTACTTTGGGAGGGTCAAAAGTAAACATTTCACAGTAGTTTTCACAAGCGCCGGGAAAAACAAAAGAAAAATTAAGGAAAAACGGGAATTTTTAAGCAAAATCTGTTTTCAAGAAAATCGATTTTGATTTTAGGTGTAACTCTAATGTGACCGTAGATACATGACATTTTTACTGACTGTTTATATTAGCATTTTCTATACGACATGTTTTTTAAAGATATTTTGACTTATTTTGAGCAGTTTAGGGACTTTCAATTTCCAATTTTTTTTAGTATTTTATTCTATAAATATCAATAAAATTGTATTTGTTGGTTAAAAAAGCTTAAAAATTTAATAGAAGGCTCCTAGTATATTGTTTCAAAGGCAGATGAAAAATATTAAAAATCCTTGGTCACAGTTTTTTTTTATAAGCATTTAAAGTTCAAAAATTTACAAAATATGGAAAAATCACGAAAATTAGCAAATTATTTTGAGTTAGGAATTCGTAAAAATTTTTATTTTTAAATCTAAGATTTTAAAATTTAATTCAAGTTTCCTTATAAGATTATCTACCTTAATCAAAAAAAAAAAAATGTCTATAAGAAAGTCGAATTAAATTTTGATGAGCGTTTGAAATTCAACATTTTACAACAATGGATATTCACTCGATTTCTCATATAGCGATTTCCTTATTTTGTTGTAATTCAAAAACGAATAACTGTAGATAAATGAAAATTTAAAATTGAACAATTATTTTATAATTAAAAATTTATAAAATGTTCAACTTTTATATCTAAGGATTGAATATTTAAAACAAGATTCCACGTAAGTAGTTAATTCTGTTACCAAAAAATCAAAAAAATACATTTATTTTTATAGTCATTTTAAGTTCAAATTTGGACGAAATTACATAATAAAAAACCTAGAATAACTATTTTAGTTATTTTGTTGTGATTATATAATATTCGTGGGTACTTGAAACTTCTAAAGTGCACTACTATATATCTATGATAGTATCACGGTTTGTTATTGATGTATAACGCGTTATAAGTACCCAATGGATATTGTGATATGATTAATTTGGAATTTATTATAGGTACAATACAATTTTTTTTTTAATACTATAGATAAGTATATACAGTAGCGTATCTAGGATTTTTTCAATGGGGGTGATATAAAAATTTTAATAAACATGTTGAAACGTGTAAAAGTAATAATAATAATTAGTATCATAATCTCGTATAGTTTAATTTCTAAAATCTAAAATTAATACAAATTCTAAAAACAATAACCGATTGGAACTTTTATTAATTATCATTGATCACGGACTTCAGTTAACTTTAAACTTACAACAGTCGTGTATGATTCAACTATTCTGGGTATTGTGTTAATATTTAAGTTGAGTACCTTATTCTTAGGCCCCAATTTCCCCCCCACCGTAGATACGCCACTGAGTATATAATATTATGTCTTATACCTAGACTGACATGCCGTCTCTGCTCAGAATCATTTTTCTTATACAATGATATTATATCATTGAATTCAAATTTAATACCATCCATTATACAGTGACCCACTTGTAACCTACTGTACAGCAGAGCACCTTTTTTTTTAAAACATGTTTACATCATTTTTTGTTTACCTTGATGACATTATTAGTATTTAGTACTCGTTAGCTCCTACGTACTTCCTAGCCTTGACGCCTTATTTTATAATTGATTATAATTCAACTCTTTTAAAAATCTATATTTTTAGTATATGAAATGGCGTCATGATAGATTTTTTGAAATTGTTCTAGAATTTATTCTGACGCCCTGTATAACCCATGGGCTGCTCGAGTTATCAGTTTGTCTGCTCATATTTCTAAAATCTTGAACAATAATTAACAGTTAAATTATTTTTTTGAACAACTATAAATTCGTTAGGAAAATTGTTTATTTTTAATTTTGATTTAAATAAGTAGGTATTAAAATATTCAATTTAGTTATTGTTATATTTAATTATTTAATTATTATAGGTATACCTATCTACGGTTTATACCTATAAAATACAAATAAGGTTTTATTCTTTTATATATTTATAATTTTTATTTATATTGCTAGGGCGTAAAGTAATGACTAATAAGTATAATTATTATAAATGACGATCAAAAATCTGAGGATCTTTACGAAATCGTCCAATTTTTTTGTGTTTATTTAGTGTAGTTACTAGTTATAGATTAAAAACTATTAATATTGTAAACAAATATTTATTATTTAAATGTATTCGCAATTTTTGTTTAGTTATTACTACAGTATTACAGTAAATAATAATACAGTATTATTTAAAGAAATGTCCGAGTTCGACTGACGGTCGCCTTGTGGGGCGATAACAAACGATACTACTATATAGTACCTATACGGCTAAACGATAGCACATAGACATTAGTATCTAGAACCCAGTCGTATGTAGTACACTAGTATGTAGATACTATAATGTACGATGTACAATGTACTCATTGTATTCAATTAATCGCAGGTGTTTCTAATGATTATTAATATAATTAGAGTACCTACCTATCATAGTACCTATACATACCTCTAGTTTTGAAACGTTTGAAATACTCTTGACCCTATATTATAAATTATACATTAATATAATGTTATACATTGGGGTCTAACCAGTGATATATGCTAAAAGTTTTCGTAGGTGTTCGCCTTTTTTACGCACATAGGTGACAAATGACAATGGTAGAAACCTTAAAATTAAGTAAAAAAATATATATTTCCTTTCGACCCTTATTATGACTATCGGATTCAGTACAAGTATCTTACCAGTTACCTAACCAATACTTTTGGTATAATATAAAAAAACGACCGCGCTAACCGTTAAGCTCCCGATTCAGATTATAAATTATAATATCTTGACTTGATTTTTTTCTAGGTAATCATGAATCATCGTACAACATTTCAAATATTTATTTATCTTCTAGTAAAATACTAAATATTTAAAATAAACCAAATCATTAGACCTAAAAGTTTTCTTTATTGAATTTTTATTGGTTTGAGTAATTGAGTTTTAAGTTTTAGTGTGTACGTTCCAATTGTGTTACGTATATTTTGGTTCGCTCATAGATAGTGCCGGGATTATACTAGAAAACAATTTGAGGATATTTTACTAGAAAATATAATTTATATGGTAGGTTGAACTAATTTTTGCCAAAAACCTTTCACGTACCTACCTGTACTATAATATAGTAATTATTACTTAATAGTAAATACTAATTATTTTTATAATATTGTTTCATATAATATTACTAGGTGTCAAGTATTATAAAATTATATAAGTCAATATACTAACGTACCTCAGAAAAGTATAAAAATAGGTTTTTGATATACTTAATTAGGCCCATATAGCTCAAAATTAATTTAAATATGATGATAATATGAATATACCTATAGTAAATAATTATGTATAGGTATCTGTTATAAGTATACCTGCTTATTGGTGAAACATTTCTGGTCCCTAGGTACGAATAATAATTTCAAATTATAACAATATACCTTCAACCATTTTTTTACGTTTGAATGGGTATCTATAATTTCGTCAAAATTTTAATTTTATATGTGCTATTTATCTATGTATTATGCAATTTTTAGGTTACCGTATGAACAACTTTTGAGGAGCTTAGTATTAAATATTCTAATATTAACTAGGTACCTATAAGTACCTGATTGAAAATTGTTTAGATTTTCCACCGCACAAATAATTTACAAATTTACGTAATTTTGTGAAAATTTAAACTAATCACCAGAGTTTTTAATGCTTTATCAGTTATCACTTGTTATAAACTATTATAACTATAGTTATGAGTTACAACAAATAATTATAGTTTATAACTGACGATTAGTAATAAATTATATGTTTATAAACTATTATTTTTAAAATAACAATATAATATTATTAGGAATATTACTAGGTGGGTACTTTTATGTAAAATTAATATTTTATCCTTGATAGATAATAATTCATGTTTCAAGTACCAATCATAACTCATACCTCATAAGTATTCATTACAATGTAGGCAGAAGGCATGTACCTACATAATATCCGTAAGCAAGAGTATGCACTATGATTATATATATATTAGGTATAGGTAAGAAAAAAATTGTTTTTATCAAATCTGAAATCTTTAATAATAATATATTATATTATACCTATCGTTCATAATAAAATGGTCTAATACAAAATGTAATGATTCTCCTTTTGAACTTCAAAAATGTTTTGATTAAAACAATGACTATTCACCTATTTTAATATATTTCTATGATTGATGATGATAATTTAAACAGTAGGTATGATTTAACATAGTTAATGATTAAAATTTAAAATTTATATTTTGCATATATACTGTAGTTTACAATTGTACATAATAATATGTATATCCTTTGCAATTTGGAAAGTGACACCTTTGTCAATTGCTATTCTAAATTGGCTTGTTGTATTTGTAAAAATAGATTTAATTTAATAGATTACTTTCAAGCATATCAAAAGACCTAAAGAATTATACAAATTATCAAAATAAGCAGTGCAATTTTCATTAGAATGTATTCATGTGCATAATTTAAAAAAATATTGGCATTAGAATTCGCACAAAAATTATCTGCTTAAGTTTAATTGAATGTGACAGGTATAGCAAAGTAAATGATAAGAACAAGGATCAGAAATCTTTATTCCTGCAAAGATCCATTCGTGGATCTGGTGGGCTACCGGCATAGACGCAAATTGGGGGGGGGGCTTAGCCCCCCCCACAAAGTTAACCGCAGCTCTCCAAAAAACCTAGACCATACAATTTTAAAATGCTATATTGCAATGGTCTGCTTGCATATAATATATTCAGCCCCCCCCCTCCCAAGACAAAAGTTGAAATTGCGCCTATGGCCCTACCGGTCACCTTATTATAATTCAATAGGTTACCAGACAGTAAAAAACCAAATAGGTAAATATAGGTTACGTGCGTGGTTATCTAGACCGGCGTTATATTAGTCATCCGTGGTTCGCGATCGGTGGTTGCATATGGTTTTTAAATTCAGTTGACTCTTGACACATACGATATTTTCCCCCGAAAACATGAATTTTTAATGCATCGATCACACTAACAAAAATGATGACAATTCAAAAAATATTATATTCACTATAAAAAAGTTTTTGTACACGCAGCAATGTAGCCTATTATTATAAAAGTTACACAATATTATAATTGAGTAGCATAATGGCGCACATCCCGCCGCCGCAGTGGTCGCCCTTGGTCAAAATGTACGATAAAGTAGCCACGCATCACTTCCTGCGGGCTACGAACAACGCTAAACTTATTACCTAGTAATAAATAATAATCACGATATAAATTATTCGTACTGCATACATTTATTTTGATATCATACGGCTGCTTAATCAAATTTATAATATAGTATAATTTATAGATATAATATTATATAAAATATATTATAGTTATTGTAATACACGAGTACACGACGATGTTTGGGATGAAAATTTTCCAATTCTTAAATGTTTGAATATAATATTATGTTTATTCATAGTAGCCAATAGATATACCTAACGGCTAACCACCAAAGTTTTAAACTTAAAAATTTTTTTTTTTTTGATCTTCATAAATACTCAGCAGCAAGAGCCAAGAATATTTACTGAATGCTCTATAAACGTTCAATATATTAAATCCAAACATTCATCTCTCCTATCAAAATCTAAATGTTATACATTCTATATGTGTCACGAAACCATCTGTAAGTGATATAAAAAACAAAAATTAAAAAGTATTGAGTACCTATCCTGTATAATATGCCATATATGAATGGGTATTCACTGTTCCTCATATAGAAAAACAAATAAATATTTGTGTCATTGTTCATGCTGTCGTCAATCAGACAAAAAGTCTTGCATCATTCAGTAAATATTTATGAAAAAACATCCAACATTTTAGAATTAACAAAAAACAACTCAATCTGTGTTAAGTGATGTATAGCGACATAGTGACATTGACAAAGCGTTATTATTTTAACGATAGCTCAACTCAATAATTACATATAATCTAACCGTAAATTAAATTAAAACAATAATTATTTATTTATTCGTTTATTTATTATAAGTATTTTACAAATACTTCATCTTAAATTCATGAAAGTGTTACTAATCTACCAATAAAAAAACATGATTATTTAAAATAGCATAATAACAATTTACATAATATTATTACCATCGATTATAAATTATAAATACATAAATAAATATCATTTATAATCAATAATATTAAAGATTTCTAAAATGTAAGTAGGGACCTACCTACACAACAACAAATATTATATAAATAACACAATATTCAAAATAATATGTACCTACCTTCGTTGAGAAAAATTTAACACGAAACACCATTACCGAGATATGTTGATCGATTCGACTATTGTCTATTTGTGTATGGTTTGGTTTTGGTATGTCTTAAATATAAATCTAGATAAAATAGATAGATATTTGCTAGTTGCTGGGAGGTACTTAACACAATATATATTACACCAATGTGGCAATATAATAGGCGTAGTGACGTACCCATAATAATTGTTAACCCATTTGAATAAATCATTTTTTTTTCAACTACAATATAAGAACACTTGTTAACAACATATGCAGGTATTGCAAATATAAGTATAGGTATATATTTTAATGGTTAATAATATGTAATATTTGTTTCTAACTTCTGTATGATAAAAAGAACACCAGATATTACCACAGCACCTACCTAGTACAATATCAATTCGTGAAACATACTTAGAAATATATTCTATACGATTTCAATAATTATATCAATTTATATTTATGTACTTCAACATGTTATAACTTATATTATAACTTAAAATTAAAAAATCGAAACTATAAACAACTGTGGTAATTATAAAAATACGGTATTATAGTTTATAATATAGATACCTTAAAAAATAAGTTTTTATTTTAAATATCGTATTCAAATTTAAAACTTTTAAAGTTATATTTAAAAAAATTAACACTGATCATCACTATTATTTTTCAATTCGGGACACGCAGTAAGTTTAATTAATTATTTTGATAAAGTTTTTAAGTAGGTATTAAATATAAATATATTTATAGTCACATATTGAAAATAGTTCATTTAAAAAATTAATTATCCTATTAAATTAACTTGTTAATTCTTTAAGTTCATTACTCATTAGTAAATGAGCTTGGGACCAGTTCTACTTTCTTATAAAATTAACTAAGATTTTCTCTCTTTAACGATTTTAATTAATATAATTAAGTATACCTATAGCCGTAGGTATAGGTAGTAAAAATTACGGCAACTGCGAAGATATAAAAATATATAAATAATAATTTTTTTTCTCATTAACTTGACTTTTTTTATGGTATCTACAAAAGCGGGGCCTGTCCAACTGGTGAAGGCGCGGGGCCCAAGGCGAGGGCCCCGCTCGCCCTGCCCTAGGGACGGCTCTGGGTACGTAGTTACTCTGTGATTACGACGTGATGGCTGTGGCTGTGGCTGTAGTCTGTATTACTCTGTAATCTTAATAGAAATATTAAATTGCACACGTACTTATAATAACAATGGCGCAACCAGAAGGGGTGGACCCTCCTCCCTGGCTAATGTCATGGTATTTATTTTTATTATTTAAAGATTTCCCGACATTTTTGTCAAAACGTAATGATATCTTATATTTATTAAATAATTGTGTTTATTTAGTTTAACATGGTAAATAACCTGATAATAATAGTTGATTACAAATTGTGAATAATGTAACTCTAAAAGCACTTTCAATAATAATTATTTAACTCATCATATATTATGCCAATGAGTGCAGTGTCTCTGGGTACGTAGTTACTCTGTGATTACGACGTGATGGCTGTAGCTGTGGCTGTAGTCTGTATTACTCTGTAATCTTAATAGAAATATTAAATTGCACACGTACTTATAGTAACAATGGCGCAACCAGAAGGGGTGGACCCTCCTCCCTGGCTAATGTCATGGTATTTATTTTTATTATTTAAAGATTTCCCGACATTTTTGTCAAAACGTAATGATATCTTATTCATTAAATAATTGTGTTTATTTAGTTTAACATGGTAAATAACCTGATAATAATAGTTGATTACAGATTGTGAATAATGTAACTCTAAAAGCACTTTCAATAATAATTATTTAACTCATCATATATTATGCCAATGAGTGCAGTGTGCAGTGTACACTATTAATTAAAGAAACAACGAGAGCGTGCAGATAGGTATACGTGTGTCGCGCGTATCAGCCGAAGAAAATTATTAAAATTATTATTGATTATAATATAGGTAGACAGGTAATTTATTATGTGTGTCTACTCAGTCTAGACTAAACACATATTTTATAATATATTAATATGTATGCTACATATTGGAAATATTGCTATATAATATTATAGCGTAGGTAGTATAATAGTACCTAGTACCTACTCGGCTACTCCTACTGTAATACGATAGTTCGTAAAATTAAAACGTAAATAATGTTGTTTTATATGTTCATATTTTTGTTTTTGTTTTTATTCATAGGTGCATAGTACATAATATTACAAGTCACAACAATCAGGTATAAATATATAGATATTTATTTGTGAAGTAGGTATCTATATTATAATTTATAACATTTAATAATAATATTAATATAGTATTTAGTAGGTGCTTGGTACTTACACAGTTACACTAGTACACTACTTAGTACTTACTGTTTATAATATAGAAGTACCTACCTAATAGTGTAATACGGCCTTCAAAGAAAAACTTTAAAATATAAAGTAGTATTGTAATATTCTGTAGAACTTAAATAAGGCATATAGACAATGCCAGATTTAAACTGTTGCCCCCTATTTACTTTTTCAAATACTTACTTGACATAACGCTATTGCAATAGTATAATGGTTTTAAACTTGTAAATACTTGCAAGTTACATTGGATTTGATTGGACAATAGTTCTTTTTTACTTATATAAATATTGTACGATATAATTATATATACATTTCTTGAAGAGAATAGGTATTACTTAATACACAGAGTATAGATGTATATGTATGAGTATATTATTCAATATTGACTATTGTCTGTCATAATATTATATTTTATCTAAAATGATTTAATAATAATTATATGGTGCTTAATGGTCATAAAACAAAACGATTTAAAAGCATTTCCATGTACGTATATTATACGTTTTTCACAACGGAATTTCCATTATCTATACCTATTATATAAAACGTAGTTTCAGTATGAGAGTTGGAGTTTTTATACTGTAGAGTGAAGGAATCACTAATCATCTCACATTCTCACCTCATACCTATTAATTATATAGGTTATGGCATTTAGTATGATTGGTATAGGTTATATATACAATATGCATAATATTAAAGAAACGGAAATTTCAATATTATACAAGTGATACCTAACACCGATATATATAGGTACGCATTTGAATGGAGCACCATGTATGACAAAATATGATGTACCGATGCCAATTACCAACATATACCACCTACGCTGGACATCGAGATGACGGAAGATTGCAGCTACTGCAGTTGCAGCATGACGGCGGGCGACAGTTACTGCAGTTGCGATCGATCGATTGTTTACGTGCTCGATTTGGCGACTCGACGATTCGACATCGGTGTCCGACAACCACCGCCGACGGACGGCGGAGGACTGTCGTCGAAGAGGTCAAGTCGTGCGTACAGATCGATGATGATCGAGGTCGGAGAAACGGACGTGGTCGCCAATTTCGCGGTTCGGAAACGATTTACGGGCAGCGCGGAAGCGTTGCATCGTTCGCTGGCGGACCATCACTGCGGGCAAGCCCCCCCAGCCCCGCAGGAGCAGAATAGCCCCAATGAGGTAGTTCCGTCTGCCGACCGAGACTCCTTCAGCGGTACCGATGGTCCCGACTTGCAGGCGACCGACCCGCAAGTTCCCGACTTGCAGGCGACCGACCCGCAAGTTCCCGACTTGCAGGCGACCGACCCGCAAGTTCCCGACTTGCAGGCGACCGACCCGCAAGCTCCACACCTGCGTCCTACCGAGTTGCGGATTAACGACCAGCTGCAAAAGTACAACTTTTGCGCAACCTACGACCCACACGTCACTAACTACTACGCTAACGACTTCTTCGCGGTCATCACGCCGAATGCTAGTGACGACTTTGACGCGGTGGACTTGACAGGAGACGACTACTACCGGCAGAGATCCGTTGACTTTGGTGGCTGGGAAGAACGTGCGCTTGCTGACTCGGCGCAGGCTCGACCTCTGGAAAACGGGACGCGGGGAACCAGGGTGCAGGCTGCAGGAGATGAACAGAAGGAGGAAGGTTCGGTATGGACGAGGTTCAAAGAGTACATAAGTCGCGGACTGTGCTGTCAACAACATTAGGTATAGAAGGAGTGTCCGATAAATAAATTTCTCTATGCCACGAAAAATAAAAAAATGTACGCAGGATGAACCCAAACTATTTTATCACATAATAATCACCATTCTTTTCCATACATTTTTGGTAACGTATAAAGGTACGGGTTCCCTGCAGCGTCAAACATGCAGCATCGGCGGAAATCCATTAAAATTTCAGGGGGAGGGGCCTACATTATTAACATCAATGTAAGCGGGGGGCTTCGATCCTAAAAAACTAAAAAATGAGAGGACTTGACGGTCTTTGAGAGGGGGAGCTAGACCCCTCAACCCCCCCGATTTCCACCAATGAGTCATGCAGTGGAACAGTGACTCCACGTCCAGACGCTGCAGGGTAAACGCTTATTAATCAGAAAAAGTTTTCAGTTTGAATCCTCTCGAGTTTCGGTAACAGGAAATGTTATTTTTCCAGTCTCGGCATCTGTATACAATTCTGAACGATTTTCCTGTCAGAAAAAATTTAAATAAAATTAGCAAAATAGTAAATATTCTACATGTAGGTAGACGTGTGTCGTAAATAGTAATTTCAGTTTTGAGTATGTAGGAGAGGGGACGGGGTGCAAAAGTTTTTACTAGGCCATATTAACTGTAAAAAAACCACTCGGAATCCAATTTTCATCTTACATAATTTATAATTACTACAAATACGTGGGGAGCTAATTAGCTAAATAAATATAGTTGGTATAGGTACTAACGCGTACCCCCCTCAATGGTATTCTTTTAGATTTTTCAAGAGTGGTCCAACTAATTTATTATTTAACTACAATATTAAACGTAGGTAGGCAACCTAGGTTAGCAACTGCTAAATTAATATAACTAAAAAAGTGAAAAATGTTAAGTATTGAACGGGGCACTTAAACAGCCGATTTTAGAAATAGATTTTCTCGATAGTAATTTAAGATAACACGCCATTTAGTAGACATGGATCAGTGAAGTGGTAAACAATGCACTTGATATGTTATGTAAGAACTAAAAAACTAAATCCGAGAAGAAATTGGCAATACTGTTTAAGAAAATCTGACGGACATCGTGAGGAATTCATTTAAAAAAAATAAATGGCATGTTATGTACTTTACTTTGTTTTAATCTTAGATCATATTATACTAGCTAGTATACATGATCTAACAATTTAATAATATTAATTACTATATAAATAATGCATTTTCATTTTCATTCTTTTTTTTATTTTATAATTAAACTTTTTGAGATCGGCAATTTCAATGATCCACCCTGTACGATCAGAGCCATAGACCTATAAACTATGAACCCAACCTTAGTCTATAGGTCTATGATCACTGATCAGAAGTCACGGATATATTTAAGAATGGTTGTTTTGTTTTTAGAATTTTTACTGTGTAGTTGGTTGAACTGGCGTCGGAAATCGAAATGAAATAAAATTATAATTTATAGCCTTATAGGTGATTTAGTGATTATTATAGTATTATATTACATAACCATAATAGTAATAATATAATCCCATCCGCATCTTTCCGTTCCATAGAAGAAGAATATTAAACAATAGCTTGCACTTAGAAGTACATAGGTACCTACCTATATATAAAATATATTAATATAACACATATATTATACATGTTCCTTAATCGGCTTAATTCTTCACAGTTCACAATTCCATACAATAAACACATACTACCTACTCATTATGTCTTATAATTTATTCCAAATAAAAAACTACCAATTAATTATTATTAAAACAATAATTTCTCAATGCCTATAGAATTTAATACTTAAACAAAATTATTATAATAGTTATGTTTTTTTACCAACATTGGGTGGCGTGTTGTTAAACACCCTCCCCCCACCAACACAACAACAAAAAATGTCGCTCTTACATAGATCCTAGACGTGTGGTTTTTGAATATCAAACAAATAGTTATGTTTTATTATTAGCTGAAAAAGTGCATATTATTAGAAGGTACCAAGGTCGATGCCTCCTTAAATACAGAAATTAAATTATTAAATGGTCATGCTAGAAAAAATAAGTCGGTAATGATAATATCATTATTTTATTAATTACCAAAGAACCAATTTGAAACAATAATTACTGTTGTTTTTTTTCATAATTTCATGATAAAAGTACTGTGCCCCTCCCTATCACGCCACTGCTCGAAAGTCTTTTAAAGTTTTGATGATCGGACTGAGGAAGTAGCGAAGTGAAGTGATAAATTATTATATAGGTACCTGCAAAATTCATGGTGCACTACTCATTATTCAACTATTAACTATTTTATAAAAGCATATTAATTTATTATTCTGATTCAGATTATGAAATTAAGAATACTAATTAAGTAATTGGCCATTGGGTACATTGTACATAGTTGTTGATTGAAATGTAAATATAGGCTATATAAAAAAAAAAATACTTAGGCGTAATTTATTCATTTGTTAACAAGGCTTGGTCCGCCAAAATATAATATAATATACTCAGAGAAAAGTAAAACAAATGGTTATAATGTCATAATGACTTAATTAAAATGATTTACCATTGTTTTGCTGTAAAATAATAAAATCACACACACATATAAACCCATGGGCATAACTTGCTGTCATTAACTGGGATTTAAAACATTTAGTAATAGTGAAATTAGTAAATATACATTTACATAAAGAGTGCTGAGTCCTGTATACAACTTAGCTCATTGAGAAACAGTACATTTTGGTAACATTAGAAAATTTTGTAAGGTAGAAAAATACATCCATAGGATGCTAGAAATACCTTTTAAATGTCTGAGCCTCCTTAGTCTACTACCAGTTGCGCACTTAAACAAAGATTGATAATGTTGAATGTATACAAACAGTCTTTGCATATTATTCAAATTTAGTAAAAATTAAGTTAAACATTCTAATAAAAGCATTGAGATTGAGGTGACACAAAATAATAAATCAATTGATATTGGTTATAAATGTTTTATTACAACTAATTACTAATGTTGTATACAAATTTTTTTTCTACACAAGTAGAATTATTTATAGATAGATATAATATTAATTTATGTAGGCACAATTTTAAAATTATGATGTAAATGTGATATTTATATAGTTGTAAACATAATAAGTAGGTTATATCAAGTTAGGTATTATTATAAAAGCATAATAATAATTCGTGTCGATTTAAAATTCTTGATTAATTATATTTTTGGTAGAAATTAAAACTAAACATACAATGTACCTATTGGTATTATTTTTATGTTTTCGTACAATTGGCTTGACTGTACAAACAATTTGTAAAAAATTCTTACATCAAACAATAAGCGTTATAATAAAATATAGTTAAACTACAAATAAATTGTGGAATAATTAAGAAAGCTATAGTCGTTATTAAGTAATAAAAAGTACTTCTATACTCCGGCCCACGAGGGAGTATTACCGTTTTGCGCATGCAGACTGACGGCGGAGACCGTTCCGAGGCCCCATTTCCCCCACTATTTCCGCGACCGCTATACAACGTATAGCGTTGAGCGCTGCCGACCGGTACCGAACAGTTGTCGGCATGCCGAGTAGTGGGGAATGCGTGGAATCGGACGAATTTTCGTCGGGCGATGGTAATACTCTCTCGTGGGCCGGAGTATATAAAAATATGATCAAATTCAAACCAACTTTCACATTATTTTTATATTATTTCAAAATATGAATGTAATATAAATCCAGTCTTTTAAAAAAATGTTTGTAAAATGGTGAATTATAAATTATTTTAATCATTGTACATAGTTAAAAAAGTTATATGATATAAGACAATATTTAGCTTTATATTATATAAAAAAAAAAACATTCTACATTTAAATACACATTCTGATTGAAAATCTTTGTATCAGTTTTTAATTAAATATAAAAGTTTGATAAGTTTTTAAAAAAAATAACTATTGAACTCAAATAAGAACATTGAATAAATGAGAATTTCTTTACACAACCTTAGTGAGATTATTCAACGATACGGTAGTATTAGATTATACAGTAATTTTAACTTAGTTCATATAATATTCAAAAGGAAAATATTAAAAATAAAATTATAGCAGAATACGTATCATATTATAATAATTAAATTACAAGTTATTTAGACATTAAGATACATTAATTCAAGATCATACAATTTTTGTGTTGAATACAAAACAAAATACATTTTAATTCGATACTGAATTACTATTACTATTAGTATAAACATTAATCTTAGTTTTTATGTAAATATACACAGAAATAGTGTTTATTTAAAACCAAAATTAATTTTGACAGTCAATCACATGTAAAACATCACAATTCAGTTAATACGTATTTGGTATTTCAGTATTTGACAAATAATGTTTAGAAAAGGAACCAACAAAATAAACCAAATAAGGCAGAAAACAAATAATATCAAAACAAATTTTAGCCTTGCGATTTTTATTTCTTCCATATAAATCGTCAAAACTCAGGAACAACGAAAAAAAACTAAAACTAATTATTACATATTAAATAAAACAATTTAGAATAATTAAATTTTTGTATACATTTGATATTTGAAAAAAAATTTTTAATTTTGATGAATCAAAAATTAACATGAGAAAAAAATAGTTTATCGAAATATACAAAAATAATCCTATTTTTTTCAAAATATTTATTTCATAATTGACTCATATATTTTATGATTAAAGTCATAAATATTTATACAAAATATTGTGCTGATATATTCTTTTAAGGCAAACACATAAAGTCTTATTTTTTATGCTTATATATGAAAAGTAATTCTAACCATAATCAGTTCAAAACTAGGTAACTTAATATTTAAGATAATAATATTCTTTTGATAGCCAGACTATAAAAGTCAAAAATTTAAAGGTAAGAATAAAAGAAAAAAATTTAGTCGTTCACAAACCTTCGTTACTTAGTTGATGGCACAAATAAATATAATATTAATAATAACATGCTTTGGCTTTTTATAAGAACAGCTATTGTTATTGTGATGTGTGAATTAACAATTTACTTCAGTCGATTTTAATGGTTGCATTCCTGAAATAATTAAATAAATTCAAATTAATAGAAATATTAACAATAATAGTCACAAAAGGTTAACATTTTCACTGCTAAACTATTTATGCTCTGCAAGCTGTGCATGTAGGGTTGCCACCTCTCCGGGTTAGGTTAATCCAGGTTTACGTATAAATCTACAGGCTCCGGGTTCAGTGAATTATTCTCCGGGTCGGAGATAAAGATAAGATACAATTTTTTATTATTAGTTTCCGGTATAAAAACCATTTATTCAAGATAACAAGAATAATAAGATTATGAACTACGGTTTATGACTTTATGAGTCTACAATTACGATTTTACAAATCAGTTTCAACATCACAGTCGAGTGTGTTTGATCGAATCCGAATATCTGCTTTTAATTTTTGTGTCAGTGTAACCGTGCATCGATATTATAAAACTACACAGAATTTGAAAAGTAATTCATTAATGACCACATTTATTGACCTTTTTTTTTTCCTGTCTCCGGGGCTGCTTTCTTTCAAAGGTGGCAACCCTATGTGCATGCTAAGTAATATAAAATATTTTCGAAGTAGATATATTTTGATTTTGAGATCTCTTATATAAGTTAAAAATAATGCGACCCAGGGTTTCCTAAAACTGTACGGTTACATGTTCTGGACGTTATAGTTCGTCTGGACAGTGAAAGCAAATGTTTTTTTCTTGCACTACTATAGCAAAACCTCATAGTATGATTGTATGGTTTGGTCAATATCTATTGTTTATGTCGTTTATATAAATCCCCAACAAATTATTTATTAAAATACTCAAAATTAATATTAGAATTTACCTATAACAATTTAATTATTATTTTATTGGGAACAGTTTTACCTAATTTTATTAACATAGAGTTACCAACAAATATTGAAGAAATATGTATTTTTTTTTCTGTTATTTATAATGACTTAATGAATTATTAGAAAGCATTTAAAAATCCAATGCTGGGTTCAATGATAATATTAAGGGAACGTAAATATAACTTTAAAAAATATATTATAATATAGGTAATTTAAAGTTTTATATGAATGAGATACATAGAACATAGATAAAACGTTTGACCCTGTATTTATGATGTTTAAACTCAACAAATATATGTACAAACCCATGAATTGTGGATAAACAGGATAAGCTCCTGGAGGCAAATGATGAGTAACTTCTTTTTTTGGTATATTTTGTTCTTCCGATTCATTGGGCAAGGAAACGGCAGCAACCATATTTGCATTATCATTTGAATCTTCTATTTAAAACAAAGTACAAAAAGTTTAAAATACAATAGCTTAATTGTATACTAATCTATAGATTAATGAAATCAATAATGTAAAATATATTTTTAAACAAGTTTTAACTTGACACTAAATTTTATTGTCATAATAAACCTATTAACACGTTGACGGACAGTAATTGCTAAAGCAGTCGTACTGATTTAAGTCGTAATATGACCATGACTGGTATAGCAGTTTTATATTAAAAGTCGTAAAATGGCATGACTGCTAGAGCAGTTACGTTTCTTGTGGCTTCACCACATTTGAAATTATCTAGTGTCCTATTGTGACTTATAACAATTCGGGCAAAAAAAAAAAATCAAATATTCTAAAAATATATAAAAATCCATGGATTATGCCCAACCAGAGTGACTACTGAATTACAGTAATTTGCATAACTGCATAAGCAGTCATGTCCGTCAACGTGTTAAAAATAAATGGAATATTAATATACAAATTTAACATCTTTGATTAAGAATTTCAAATTGGTAAGTGTGCCATCTTATAATATTGTGTAGTGAATATGTTAATGTTTAAGTTCTATAAACTTCTTAATTAAATATTACAGACACAGATTGTTTATTTAGTAATATACCTTTATTTGAATTAATAAATATTAAATCTAATAAGATACAGATAATTTTTATGTAAAAAAAATGTAAATTAAAGGAAATTCTATAAGAATATTTTTTATTTATTAGCTTATATCATATTCAGTGTAGGTTCAAATAAATAAATTGAGTTCAATTTACCACTTGGCTTTAATAATTAAAGATGTACAATTGATTTATGAATCAGTTATTATTAATAATAATAATTTATTATGATATAATAAACTTCACAGAAATATGTGGGTATAAATAGAAATGATCGTCAAAATTAAAAACCCTAAATTTATGTAACTTATGAACTTGGGCCATAAATAAATTGTTGTGGATTATTTTTCAAGCAATATGAAGAAAACAAATTGATAATGGTTTAAATTTTGAACAGAATTGGGTAGATTTGAGAAGTAGAACTATTTAAATTTATTATTTTAGTGTTACTTAATTTTAGATACTAAGCGAAATGATGAGTGTATTGGTTTTACAATGCTGTGTAGGTTTTTTTTTTATTGTGTCTGTTATCATTGATGATTCATCACCTTTCAGGATAGTAAAAATGCTTAGATTTTCTTCAACGGCATTTTTTCTGATAGGAAAGTCAATCTAGTTGGTACTTTGGGGTTCAAAAGTAAAAAACTCCAAGAAGTTTTCAAAAGCGCTGGGAAAATCAAAAAAAAAAAATTAAGGAAAGGCAATTTTTATGTAAAACCGGTTTTTGACAAAATCGATTTTGGTTTTCGTAATTGGTAAAATTTAAAATAAATAAAATAGCTAACATTTAAAAATAGTGATACTGGTATACATATTTTACTACTAAAGTATAAAAGATATTTTAAGCCATTAAGCAAACAATATAAATATGAATATTTTATCTTTTAGTTTTTTTCAAGTGACAAAGACAAACTATTGTTCTAATCAATATGCTGGTAAATGTATTATAATCCTAGTATTGGTACTGATTTCTTATCATTTAGTAGATATAAATAATATAAAATTTAATTAAATATTTACACAGGTCGATTAAAACATTTTTCTACAAAATAATTTATCAGTGATATCTTTTACAAATATATACTTATATCCTGTTTAGTATAAAATAAATAAATAATGTAATATACATATATATACATATATATATATATAAGTATAATATAAAAATAATTCTATGACTATATTATGTTAATATATATGTAATTTTATATATATCATTGATTCATAAAATTGTAATTTAACGTTAAATAAACTATCATAGTTAAAACTGATAACCGTGTTGCATAAACATAATATAGAATGCATACATCTGTGTTGCATACCATATATAAATCATATTAGGTACTAAATTATATATACTATGTTCAGTATGGCTGAGAATGTGCCGACTCTGCATTCAATACATTACTGACGGCTGAAGTCCCATTTTCCCCTTCTAAGGAACCAAACTATCTTAAAAGCGGTCGATCGGCAACCGTTGACAGTGCTAACAATGCTGGGTATTGCTCAAAACTAACCAATTTTTTTCGGGTCACGTTACATTCTCTCACAGGACAGAGTATACAGGTATAATACTTCTTGATGAAAGTAGACACACTGCATAACTTATTTTAAACTCATACTCATAAACATGAGAGAAATTCAATTTGTAATATCATTGATTATAAATACTACATTTTCTTAAAGTATATAATTCATTTAAGGGGGACCCCCATGCATGTGTCTGCATGTATTGTTTCTGTTGTAAAATATAGCAAAAACTGTTTTGCGCGTTAAACAACCAAGAAGGCTACTCATAACTAATAACAAAATTTTGACCACATAAAAAGGAGAACTTTGGCTGCAAAACTTAATTTTATTTTTTCAATATCGGAACTATAAAAAGTCATTCAACTTTTTTATAAAAATTATATCTCAGAGATAATGTTCTCAACTATATTTTATATCAAATTATAGTCTTAGATATCACTACAGCCTGACTGGTTCTATCCAGCACAAAAAAGTTTTTGCCAAGTTATATATTTTCAAGACAGAGACAACACATGCGGATGTGGCGTCTTCTTAATTATTATTGGATTATTTAAGAATTATTATATCTTTAAGGGTATCATAAGGATTTTATGATAATAAATTATTAACAGTTCAATAATAGATATCAACAAATAATGAGGTTATAAAACATATTTTAACTTATACATTAATTCTATTTTCTGCGATATATGTCTTAAATAAGCTTAGAGAAATATATTCCAGCAACAAATTAGAATATTTTATCAGACACGCCACAGTATACAAGGTCAACGGATAACTAAATATTACATTACTATTAGGAATTTAATAATATAAAAAGAATTAATTTAATCTTTCAAGATTCAGTTTGTATAGCTCTTTTATGGCGTTTAGTAACTTGATTAAGCTTTTATAGTTAAAATTGGTATTTTAAAATGTGCCTTTGTCTTGCCAATATTGATATTAAACTTAGGAATGCAGAATTGTATATAAATACTTAAGCCAATACAATTGATACCAGTGTTAACGGTAACATCTTTTTTTTTTCTGGTTTAAATGTTTTATCTCTCAGAAGTCAGAAGTTTCTGTGCGAGTGAGAACCATTGTTTCTCTCTCCATTAATTTGGCATAAAAGTGTAAGTTTAGAGAAGATAGGAATGCTATATGTTTAATATTAATGGTTGCAAATTACAGCAGATGAGTCACAAGTGAATCATACATTAATAAACAGTTAATATAAACAATATGAAATGGAATTTCAACCTATACAGTAATTCCTAAATAAATGCTATTCAGTAAATAGTTTAATAACTATATCTTGTTGTTTCAATGTTTATAAATGTAATTGATATTTTTGAGGATAAAATAAATATAATTTACATGAAACATAATAGGTATAAGTGTTCTCAATTGTCTCGTTGTGTCAGTTGGTTATTTTTTTGAAAAATGTCATTTGTGTAAAATGTATTGTTAATAATGCTGTAGGCTTGCACTTACATCACTTATACCTTACTTAAACTAGGATATTTTATGAATATACATACTATATATCGGGCGACGACGGCTCATGATGCAATAACATGGAATACAGATACAAACAACACAACATGCCAATATCAGACCAATAATTATCAACAGAACTATTAACAGGTCTGGCATGAATTTCAGAATTCTAAAAAATAAAAAATGAATACATTTATAATAATAAAATTTTAGTTTTTGTTGAATGTCTGTCATGGTACGGTTTTCAAGCAGCGACTAGTCTCAACATACTGATTGCAGACCAGTAGTCGATAGCCTTAAGATTATAAAGCTAGGTATTCCATAGCAGAGCAGTCACAGCTTGGAAACCATACTTTGATACAAATATTATATAGAATAATTATTTACAAATGACGTAAATGGTCGGCACCGTTGCAGCAATCGACGCTATCAAACTTATCGTAGCAACAAAATTTTGCATCTTTGTCGGATTCAGACGATGGGCAAGTCATTAGACGTTCTCTTGTAATAGTTCCATTATACGTTTTCTTTACCGTACAGTTTTCACCTGAAAACAGTTGCAAAGATTTTTATTAGATACCTACATAATAATACATGACGTGCGGAAGCCGGAAGATTATAATAGTTCGAAAACTACTTACTCTGAACTAACGTGACCAATATTATTAGATACGCGACTGACACAATCCTTTTTAAAGCGTTCATAACGAAGACGGCGAGTGCAAAGGTCAACACTAATTGTATATTTTGATAATTAATTCGTCCGAGCTAGATAACTAATGACGGTTAATAGTTACTAGACATAATAATATAAGAACAACAAAAAACATTCATGTCTCATTAAAAAAACACTATAATAATAATAATAATAATGGCAATTACGAGGTACGATGGAATTCAAGACGGAACCGTAACGATCATTTGGGCACACTGACTGCCGAAGTGATGAACGCGATGCATAAAAACATACAATAAAGATTAAATAAACCTATCCAGTTCCAGTATTCACTGCCGCCTGCTAATACATATTATATATATAGCACCTACCTATTGTAATCTGTGTTCTGTGATTAATGTGTTGTATTATTATGTTTGCGGTTTGTGTATTCGGAGTTTGGACTGTTTTATGTGATATTTTGTGGGCGGAGAAAAAAAGGGGTGATGAAACACAAAGAGGTTGTACGGGTGATAAATACGATTATCTTTGAAAGTTCTTTTGATCCCGTGATAAGATGTTTCGACATTTTTCACGATGATACCAGAATAATAATATTATGACCATAGGATACGAAATTACGAACACGGTCTTAGATTATACGAATATGACAGATACGCCCATGGTATAAGCAACATGCAACATGGTATGTATCGCAAAAGTCCAGATTTGGTCCAAGTCCGCGCAGTACGTCAATTGCTTACCCGTATTATCATATTATTGTCTTTAAATTATTACTACTATACACTACGCTACGTCACGTGCTTACCGAAGGATCTGACCGTCAAAAAGTTACGATCTTACCTTGTTTTTATATCATGGATACGCCTGGGACTGACCTCACGGCTACCTAGTACCTTGAAATTTGAATTAAAGTCGAATACTTGGATAATAAATGATATTTGATTATCGATCATTATTTGTCACAGTTTGACTTTCGAATTTGTAAGTTTCAGTTTCAGTATACTGAAAGCCAATAGACTTTATACTCACAATATAGTTGGCAATAACTTCTAAATATTATTCATTTATTTCTCAAGATAAGAATAGATTAAGTTGAATACTCTTGTTTTTGAAGGAGTCAACCTCAAAGCTCAAAGGTGAGATCAGTTTAGTTGGAGTTTGGACATCCACAAAGTATTAATTGAGACACAAGTGTTATTCTATACAATATTCAATATGAATTTGAAATTCTGTGCCAACTTATCATTCATGTACCAGGAAACAAATTGTCTTTTGGAGAGATACAGTTTGGCGGCTAAATCGGGATTTACATCTGTCGAATGCGCATTTCCATACTCGGATTCTTTGGAAAAAGTAGTGCAAGCAAAAACAAATGCCAATGTACAACAAATCTTGATAAACGCACCTAGAGGCGAAGCCCATGAACTAGGTTTTGCAGCGATTCCAAGTATGGAGGATAGTTTTCGTTCATCTATTGACTTGGCTGTATCTTATGCAAATGCTTTGAACTGTTCCAAGATTCATGTGATGGCAGGCATAGTTGTTCAACCAACAAAAGTCAATCATGAGGCTTATGAAAAAAATTTAACTTATGCTGCACAAATCTTTGAAACTAAAGGAATTATGGGTTTAATTGAGCCAATTAATAAATATTCTGCTCCAGGGTATTATTTAAATACATATGAACGAGCAATTGATGTTCTCAACAAAATAAATAGCCCTAATTTGAAGTTACAGTTAGATATATTCCATTTACAACAGATCAAAGGAGACCTAACAAATAACATTAAGAGTTTGTTACCTCATGTAGGGCATATTCAATTAGCTCAAGTTCCTGCACGTAACGAACCAAATACATCAGGTGAAATAGATTATAATTATATTTTTCAACTATTAGAAGAACTTGACTACTGTGAATGGATTGGTTTAGAATATAACCCTAAAGGTGATACGGACAAAGGTTTATCGTGGCTAAGGGATATAAAAAGAACAGTAACATTTTGATGAGAAGTATTTAAAAAAGTAAATTACAAATTACAACTTACAAGCATTTAAAAAAAATAAATTAACACTTAAATATACACTTTAATTTATTCTATAATCCAGAGCATATTTACACCAGTCTTTCCAAGGTTGACACTCTCCAACAAACCATTTTCAGTCGTTTTGATGTGATGCAGGAACAATAAAACGGTATAGAAAAAATTATTACGACCCTGAAACAATGATGAAAATGTATAGAATTCTGAATTTCTATTTTTCTACTTTTTATATTTAACATTGTTGAAAACTCTTGTGTTATCAAATCAATTATTGAGCTCAAACTAATGTATATTCATAATATATTATGCTAATAAAATGCATTACCTTTGGAAAGTTGTGTGTTTCTTTACCAATTTTTAAACTGTAATGAGGTGGATTATTTGATTGTTGAAAAATTACCACTTGCTTGTTATCGGATTTTAATTTTTCCGGATATTTTATCAGATGTTGAACAGAAAATGGGTTTTTTCCCTTAAGACGTGTTAATGGAGATAACTGAGAATCTAGGTATGTAGCTAGTAAATGCATTACCAACTAAAAACAAATAAAATAGTTTTATAGTACTAAAGTACCTTAACCAATTTTAATCCCATGTTTTTATAAAATAAATTGTCCTTACAACTGCGTCAGACGGTAATTCACTATTCCATTCTTTTCCTTTAAATGTTCCACCAGAATTCCATCGATACTCGGTTAAACAAGAACCTTTGGCCAATTCTAAAGCAACAATTAAATAATAAAGATTTTGCTCTAGATTACAATTTATTATTACATTATTTGGGTACTTATGGGAAGGTTATCTTTCTTCTCCCAAAAAAATCATTAAGAAATATCCAATTGTTTAATTTATTCACATGATGAAGAATAGTTATATAATATACCTTAAGAGGACGCCACACCTGCATGTGTTGCAGGCGCGTTCCTGAGCGGGAGGGATGATTGTGGTGATCATCCCCCCCTCATAAGTAGTGAGATATTCTAGATAATAATCTTATATTTAAATTTCATAAGAGCTCATTTCACTCTAATTTTAGAAATTAACATGATTAGAAACATTATTGTGAAAGTAAAATTGTCTATGTTGCGCATGGGTCAGACTGTCAGACAGAGAAAACAAATAGTGTGCTAACCTCTTCTTAAGAGGACGCCACTCAGGCATTTGTCGTTTGCATATAACATTTAATCTCGGCAGATCAAATAAAAGTATAACAAAAGATAAAATTGAATTTTTTTTTGAGGGAACACAAAGTATTACCATTATATAAATAAATAATTTGTTTACCTCTTATACGTTGAACTACATATTCTTGATTTTGAGATACTTCGAAATATGGAATAATATATAGTAAACTAGGTATAGTTTGAGCAACCTGTATTGTATGTGCAGTTTTTTTTAGTCTTTCTAAACCAACATTTCCTATTGATACATCTACAAATCCTTGGTTATATAAAGCTTGATCAACATTTTCAATTTCTTTCACCAACCGAGAAATAATTGTTTGTGAAATCCACTAAAAAAATCAAATATTTGATAAAAACTTAAAATAAGAATTTTCAAAAATGAATGTTAAGTAAAAATTCAACTTACAGTTCTCAAACTAACTGACCATCTTTCAACTTTATTATTGTCGACTTTAAATTTACGCCATACTTCTGAAGCCATAGCTACAGTAGAAGTACTATCATTAAGTTCAGATTTTGATTGTTCAGCTAACATAAAAATAAAATTTGATGAATAAACCTCAAAATAATCTGTATTTTACCAACTTACGTGATGATGCTACTTGGTATATAGAATTTTGAAGCATCGAGGAAATAGATGTGTTGGAGCAACCGGAACGTTCCCACAAAGACATGCTTCGTTGTTCAGGATCACGTTCTAGAGGTACAATTTAATTAATAAATATATTTATTATTTTCAGGACATATCCAAGTAATGATTTTGAAATATTTGTAATTTAATTCTATATTTAAAAAAAGTTTAATTATTGTTAGATATAAAATATTACCAGTGAAAGAAAAGCTATTTTTGTTGTCATAGTCTTTGAGGTATTGTTCTAAGGCAGATATATCTTCTATAGTTTCATCATTTTTAGTAGTCATATAATTAGTTGCACTTCTATTTTGTTTCTCTGGTCCAAAGTTGTCTATAAACATTAAAAAATTTAAATAATTTTATAATTAGTAATTTAAAATGTATGTTGTTCCAATAAATATAAAATATTTAATAATAGATACACGACTATAAATTGTTATTAAGAACAATTTTGAAATTGCTTTGGTTGGGAGGCGGAGGGTTGATGTGAGGGTTGGTCAAATATAGTAACGAGCCACAAATGTGAAAAGTATATTTTAATTATACTACAATGTTTACAAGACAATATGCATTTTAAAATGTCAGAAATAGTTATTATTTTTCATTTTAAATTCAACATACTATTAAAATGTATTTTTTAATAATATTCGTTTTTATAAAATTAAAGATATTAATATGGATCATTAACAAATCATCAAAATTAAATTATTTATTTGTTCTTGAAATAATAACTAACCAGGGGAAACGTGAAACTGTTGGTTGTTCCATTTGTTCGATATCCAGTTAATTGGTGTACTTGTGGTTGCAGGAGGCGTTAATACACTTGATGAAGTATCTGGTGATTTTACTTTTATATAAGCTAAAATAAACAAGAACATACGTATTAAATAGTGTATAGTGTAAACTCAGTTATATGCATACAGTTGGATAAGCCAAGTGTCTGGAAGTGTTCCGGTGCTAAGTGTAAGGTATTAGTGGTTATCCATAATTTTGTAAGGGACAATACATGATATAAAAGACTGAACAATACAACTACTGATGACACTGATTCAACAAATCTCCACCACGGAGTATACCAAGAATATGGCAAGGCCAATCTAGAATAAAAATGTTTTCATCTGTATATTATTATCTTTAAGAATAATAAATTAATATTAGTATTTACGTTGTCACTTTTTTGGACTGAATAACATATTACGTTTTAAAAACACAAAAATAATGAGCAATTTAATCATTATAATGTATAAAATAATAACTTACAAATCATAAGTAAGCATAGACAGTACTAGGGCATTTACAGTACCCCAAATAAAATGTTGCTTCATTCGATTGACACTAATCGTTAACTGAATGGCGTCTTTCATTAAATCTTTTTTGAACGATTTTTTTGATTGGAATACTGGTGGAGTCCTATTACATAAATTATATGAATGTATAACAATACAACAATGATTTTTTGAGTGGGTACATACCTCATGATTGAAATTCCTTACACAATTTTTAGGCACTTTATCAATAAATAATATTTGTATAATATAATGCGCGGATTATAAATGGTTAAACATTTAAAAAAGTATCGCTAATTTCGAAGAGTTAAATTGTATTTACACAAATAATAATGAATTGTTTCCACTAGTCATACACTCGGTCAAAAATTAAAGAAAAGACGAAAAATTCGAAAAAATAAAATCCGCATGTTTTCGGTTGTCCCGATATCAGTACATTATCCACAGATAAGTATAAACTATTATACAATTTATACCTATATATAGATCATAATAATATTATTTCTATTTCTTATATTAAAATCACAATTTATTAAAATTGCAAATTGAAAGTGACTAGTGAGTTAGAAAAATTAGATACCTATTGGAATTACAATTATTAACGTATTTGAGAATCTCAAAAACCAAAACGATGATAAGTTATTATTCCGTTTCTTACTTCAGCATATTATGCTATGACGTCATTAGTACGATTCTCTATAAATACCACGGATAAGTCCGCGATAAATATTAAATACAGAATAGCGTATTATCATTATTATCTTGTTTAAAATTGTTATTGTTATTGTTGTTGTCAGTTTATCGTTAATCATTATTGTGTTGTACAACTTACTTGGAAGTTAATGAAAATTTAAAATAATATGTCGATGAATTAGTAAATTTGTAATTTTGTAAATTATTATAATAATATACTACGTACAACATTTTAATAATTTTAATGATTGCATATTTTTCAGTTCACAAGTTGAATTCATTTTTAAAAATATTGACTCGTACGGACTACAGAGTACCTACTTAATTTGTATTTGATTTTAGTGATAATATATTTTTATTTTACTCAATTATGTTTATTAGTTAATAGTTTGATATTTGTGTACAAGTATGCAATGTAAAAATAACAAGGAAGAAAAAAAAATACTCAACTGCATTTGTGAAGTCAATATTGATGGAAAAATGGCTTTAGTATCTTTGTACGATGATCTTCCTCATTTTGAGTACGACCTGACAATTGATAATGTATGCATTTTATATATTTTAAATAACATTAACCACTCTGATATAAACCAATAATAAATCTCACTATCTCATTTGGTAAATATCTGTAGATAAATAGTTTCTTAATAGTTTATAAAGTAAATTATGGACTCAAAGTCATAATATTTGTTATCATATGCTGTCTTACTGAGGCGTCATTTCAGTCTTTAATAAGAGGGGGTAAAAGTTTTGACCAGTCCATGTAACTGAACCCCCCCAAAAACAGATCATTTCGCTCGTAAGGTAATTTTGTAAGATGGGAATTTACATAACTTTATAGGTGTCTAATTTTATAGAGATAAATAATTATAGTAGGTGCCTACTATAGCGGCGTCATTTTATATTTTTCTAGAAGGGTTTTCTTAATTTTTTTTTGTTTTTCCTGACACTATTGGGAGATTTCAATTTTGACCTCTCAAGTGCATCAACTAAATTCACTTTTCAACCAGATAAGCTATTGAAGTGGAACATCAAAACATTTTTTTCAACTACTTATCGTTTACACTGACAAAAAATAAAGACACATCAATGAAAAATGTTGCATTTATCGCTCCGCTCAGAATTTAAAAAAATGGTCAGACTAGATTTTGTTCTATTAATTTGTTGTTCTTAAACCATATATTATACACCCCTTAATCTATGGTAAACAGAATAAAAATTTATTTTAAATACTCCTTATACGCGTAGACAGCCCTTACCTCTTAATATCGGTGCATCCGAGTTGGGTCCCAAGTACTAGGTTCTAATATCAGGTACTACACTAGTTGGGTCCCTAATATTTTTTGGCGAGTACTACACTATTCTAATATTTTAACAGACTCAGAAGTCTATTCAAACCAAAGGTGTGTTTAAAAATATTTTTTACAGTTCCCTTTTTTAGTTTCTTTGTTATTAAAAATCTAAATTATTTGAATTTTACAAATTATGATATATATATAATCCAAATATGGGTACAATGCCAAAAATTAATGTCATATATATTTTTACCAACACAAAAGTGATTTTTTTTAACAACATAATATTTTTATTTATTTGTACCTATAATATATAATGTTAAGTAACCTAGGTACCTATATGTATATTTTTTTTATATACTGTGGACGCCGTTTATAAGACTCTTTGGGACCAGCACAAAGTGAGTCTTATAACCGAATGAATCTTATAGGCAAAGTTGGAAAAAAACAAAATATTTATGAATATTTCTATGACATATTTTGTTTTATTTTAATCTACTTAAATACGTACATATTATATATTACTTACTATTTATTAGTGACTAAACGAAAAAAATATGATTAAAAATTAAAATTATATTATTATAAATAATATTAATAAAAAATAATAAATTATATATTTAAATTATTGTTTATGAAAAAAATTTGTAATACCTGTGCCGAGTAATCGGGAGTGTATTTATAAATTATACAGTAATTACGATAAATGTGAAATGCGACAAAATTTGTTGTATATACACACATTATTAAGTATGAATCGAAACCAATAATAATCTACAAAAATATGTAATTATTAAAAACCAATTTATTTCAAAATTTCAACCAAAAATTTTCATTTTCTACTATTTTTCTTACAAAATTTGAGTCTTATAACCAAATTTTTTATCATGTATTTGGATATGTCCGGACCGTTCCAGACGACTGAGTCTATTAAGCGGCTGAACCTTATATCGGTGAGTCTTGTAATCAGTGTACACTGTATTTTGTTTTTTTAAATGTTTGATATTTTTTTTTTGGTGTTGTACCTACATTTTAATCATTTTATAAGTTGTAAAATTCTTATGGTTTATATTTTTAATGGCCAAAAAACCAAAAAAAAAAAAAATGGCTTAAAATTATTTTCAACCATGCCTTTGGTCTACACTCTAAATACAGGGTGTCCCGTGAGGATTTACTCATTGCGATATCTCCTGAAATAATAGAGATATCGTAATTCTGTTTTCTTATTAAGACTCACAGAGGTAAGCACTACAAATAACTATTTTAGATTCTGAGCGGAGCAAGGAAGCTAGTGGTTTTACAATAGTGTTTATTTTTTTTTTTTTTATTTTTTTTTTTATATCCTGTATACAAAATTTCTACCAGAAGGAGTGCTTTGATTTCAACATATAGTACCTTATCTTTTAGCAAA
>WHPZ01588501.1:10738-22517 GCA_016617965.1 Macrosiphum rosae
GAAATTAAAAATATGAAACATTTTTAGTACATATGTTTGCATATTACAAACATTTGATGTGCTTACAATTTTAACTGAATTTTCAAGTACAAATGTAAGTGTTTTCTAGAAATTTTCAAAGTAATTATTGTAAATATCAAAACGCTTCATGGTCAAAAAGTCCAAGCTTTTAGAATTTTGTTCATTGTTTCAAAAATACGAAATATTAACCTAATCTAACCTAGGTACCTTCTAATTAGGTGATACACTAAAATTAGAAACAACTCCCAACTGTATACAATCTGATGTAAGTAATAAAGAAGTGTTCAAAGTTCATTACCAGACATTATGTATTAATATACAGTCAAAAAGACTGTGTGCATGACCGTAAAAAATCAATTATGGGTTATTTTTAAACTGTGTTTCTAATAATTGCTGCTCGATAAACTAAATTGATAGTTATTATATTTTCATTGTAACTGGTTATGATTTGCGCCATACTGTGTGTGACTAAAAAGACCGTGTGTGTGTATTCTTGTGAATATTTTAAATGTGGGTGATCTAGGGACATGGTTATCGCTATAACTTTTCTGTTTATAATAATTATATTCTATGGATATTTAATATTATAATCATTGTTATAAATTATTATTTATTCCTTATAATATTTGTTCATTTTTTTTTTTATAAAATGTAAAACAATATTTTAAATCTGTGGTTTTAGGAAAAAAATTGACTAAACGTGTCAGTAAAATTAATTAACTCATAGGTTACTTTATAACAAGGAGAACAATTTAATTCGTTGAGTTAGTAGTTAATTCTTAAAATAGTATGGTACGTGTGAAGTAACCACATACATTGTCTCAATAAACAGAGTATAGTTTTAGTTGAAAATGTGAAGTGATGAATATGTAACAAAATATTTTTAAATAGCCTATAAGAGAGATATTAATAATAAAAGTGTGACATACTCTTAAAGAAACATAAATATATTAATTTTGATTAAATTGTACTTAGTAAATAATATTTACTGTTTGTGATCCTTCTCTTTGTCCAATAATACTCTAACTTCTCTTAATTCAAGCAAAAATTCTCGATCCAAGTCAGTGTCTCCAAATTCCGGACTACTTTTAGGATAAGTCCACTTGTTCATAATACAAAGAGTTGGTTCATAAAAGTCAGGAAATGTTAACATTTGTAGTTTACGTTTCGACGTTTCAAAACGCATACAGGCTATGAAAACAATTACTCCATACTTCCTAATAAAATATTAACATAATTAATTGATTAACTTCCTGCAAAATATTAATTAAAACATTAGTTTTATTTTGTTTTATACTTACTTAGCCAGATCTTCTGATAATAGAAATATGCTAGAAATATTTTGGATAACAGAACCTTGAAGTTCTTCAACAGCCTTGAAAACTCTTTTGACATTGTCAAATTGACGTCTAAAATTATAATTTCATGTATAATTTTGTGTACAATTTGTTGTTAACAGATAATTTTAATTTCTATGCATTATGTTTCTGATAATTAGCTATTAATGCAAACCTGCAAGATTTTATAGCGATGCTTGTTTTTTCACTAACTTCATCCAAATCTTTACGATGTTTTGATGATAATTTTTTTCCAAGAAATTCTCGAATAACTATATCATCTATTTCATAATACCTAAATAATATAATAATAGATTAATTTATAGGTTTCAGTTATTAATTTTATATCCAAATTTATAAAATTTGTTAATTAAGAACATTTTAACCGTTATTATTGTTTAATGTCTGTGCTATAAAATATTTTACACAAACTTATTATCATTTTAGATTCCGAGCGAAGCGATGAATGTATTGATTTTACAATGATGTGTGTTTTATTTTTTTATTTTATTTTTGTATTTGTATCTGTCCCTTTTAGGACAGTAAAAATGCTTAGATTTTCTTCAATAGCACATTTTCTGATAAGAAAGTGAATCTAGTTGGTACAACTAGGGGGTCAAAAGTAAAATTTTCTCAGTAGTTTTCAAAATTGCTGGGAAAAATAAAAAAAAAATTAAGGTAAACAAGAATTTTTGAGCAGAATTGGTTTTGGAAAAAATAGATTTTGGTTTTTGACGCAACTCTAAAACAAATCATCATAGTTACATGACATTTTGACTGAATGCTTACTATTTTCTATACACCATATTTTTTTTTCAATTGAGCTGTTTACGGACATTTTCAGTCTCCAATTTTTTAGTTTTTTTTTATCTATAAATAACAATAGCATTTTATTGTTGGGTCAATAAGATTGAAAATTTAATACAAGGCTCTTAATATATTGTTACAATGGTATTTGAAAAATATTAAAAGTGCAGTCACAATTTTTTTTTTAAACATTTAAAGTTCAAATTTTGACAAAATGTATCAAATTTAAAATTTAAAAATGATTTTTTAGCTAAAAATATATAAAAGGTTCAACTTTTATAGCTAAGGATTGAAAATTTAAAACAAAGTTTCACATAAGTAGGTTAACGTATTATTTTACCAAAAAGTTTTTTTTTATAGTTATATTTTTATGTTTAAATTTAGGCAAAATTATATATTTACACAAAGAAGAATTATTTTAGTTTTGTGTCATATTAAAAATAATTATACGTGAGTACTTGAAACTTTTAAAGTATATTAATGTATACAAATATGATAATAATAGTTCAACTTAACTGACTACTGTATTAATTATAATTAATAACCCGGAACTTAGGTCGAATTCTTTTAATGACCTTTCCACATTATCTAATTTTCTGTCCGAGCTATCCTCACTGATTAACCCCCTCCTCTCTCTGCTTACAGTCGTTTTACAGAAACTTAATACACCATAAATATCATTGTATTAATAATTGTATATGCTATATCGCCTATATCTGTTTTGTGCTAACATGCAATCTTATTATTATTTATATTCTTCTTGACAATATTTATATTTATATTATTATGCAATCTTATCTGCTGTATTATATATTAACTGTAATTGTTGTGCTATAATGGTTTTATACCGATAGCTAATAAAAAAAAAAAAAAAAAAAACCCGGAACTTAAAGAAATTAAAAACAAAAACAATATACAAGCAGTGGCATGGCGAACTTCATTAACTTATGAGGCACAATAATTTATATAAATAATTATAAATAGGTACTTATATATAAATAATTACGTATTTACGTAAATGGTAACTGACAAAGATTGACTTAGTCTTAGTGTGTACTTAATAAATTATTTACTATGTGTGAAATGACCCTAGTCTCCAGGACACCCACCACCCTTTAAGCTGAGGCACGTGCCTCAAATAAAGTCCTTTGTCACGCCACTGTATACAAGTATCTGAGATGACGAGACAAATATATATAAAGTATAGATATAGTATAACATTATGAACATTATATTTTGATTCATAATTAAAATAATAAATACTTTTCTACTAATATGTGTTTCGTTTGTGGCTCTATTTGAAATGCCAGCTGTTGATCTAACTTTGTTGGATAATGTATTATTTTTTCTAGCAAACTGTAAGTCCTGTAATGGTCTAATATGTCGGATGCAACCAAGTCGAGTGTAGTGCCCATCTCCTCCAGAATACCATACTGTTTCAGAATGGACACTGCTTCCGATGCTTAAACAATCAATAGCAAAGCAATTCAACACAATTTAATTCATTGCATAGTATATTATTATATTATATATCAAGTAGGTAATGCTTACCGGAATATCCATTCACCCACAGATGATACACGTCTGGATCGACGATCGTGTAGTTGCTAATAAACACATCTACTTCCGGACTAGGTGCGTTCATTATGAACCTGTAATATTTAACGACATATTATAAGAATTAATTTTTTTCATATTTTCAAGTACAAAATTCTTATTTTTCGCGTTTGCTTATCAGGCATCAGCACTATCCGATGTTATTATTTTTGTTTATACTTTATCCGGATGCTTACAGATAATAGATTTCAATATAACTGTGATAATATTTTGATAACACTAGATAAATTTTAACTTTTGCAGGCCACCGTAATAATTGTTTAAAAATTGAAAACATTATTGTCTGTATGACTGTATTAATATAAAAATAATAGTTCATTGTCATTATAATAATATAATTTATAATATTATTATTTTAATAGAAAACAACGAAATTAAAATAGGTATAAATAATATTTAAATATTTTACGTTGTTTTATTCAGTGTTGGGTAAATTACTTCTAAAAAGTAATAAAATTACGTTACCTACTCGTTAATTCAAATATTTTTATTTTTAATTACATTTGCGTTAGGTACCTAAAATTATTTTTATCGCGTTACATTACTTTTTCATTAATAAGGTAGTGAGTTACAAATAACGTTACTTTTTTTTACCATTTTTTTTAACGTTATTCAATTCATATGATTCAATAATTATTATGCATATAGCTTACAATCATAGACCTAGTGGTAATAGACTTATTTTAGTATTATGTACAATTAATGTACAATCATATCACCTATATATAGTCACAAGTCATAAATCATAATTAATTTTTATTAAATTTTATATTTGAACCGAACTCTTTTCATTCTACTAATAAAGTGATAACATTTATTCCTGGAATGTTTAGTGATATTTTAACTATTATCGGAATCAAATATGTTAAATTTTTCTGGGATATCCTATATACCTGTAATATATTCAATACTATTATTTTAATAACGTGGAAAATAACGCGTTAGTGCGTTATTTCATAGAAATTACTTTTCAAAAGTAATTTTATTACAATTGCGTTACTTTAAGTAAAATGTAATGAAATTACTGCTGAGTTACTGAAAAAGTAATTACTTTACAGTAAATTGTAATTTGCGTTACCTACGTTACTACCCAACACTGTTCTTAGGTATATTGTTAAGTAACGGGAAAAATGAATATCAATAAAAGGGACACATTTTACATTTAACACATTTTTAAGGGACAAAGCACAAAGCACAAATATTTGAATACTTTTCTTTTAGTTATTAGTTATATTTTAAAACAATATTTAAAAGCGTAGGTAGGTGTGGTACATAAACATTTGTAAGTGACGAGACGACGACGACTGTGCCTTTGATAATATAATAATTTTTAATAATAAACTTCGAGAAATATTAATTAATTAATTTTACATCATCTCCTTCGAATATAATATTATTTAAATAATGCTATTAAGTTGCAACACCGGTAAGAACGCATCCTGCAGTCGTAATTTTTCGTGTATTGCGCATACGATAAGGTGACCAGCAGGAATTGAGAGATGTTAGGGCCTTAGGGGTTATATATCCCCCTCAATTTATTTTAATGTATTATTATATATAAGTTATAGCGACCCCCCCCCCTATTGAAAATTCCTGGGCACGCCAATGACTTTGTCTGTCATATTGCATATAAATCATAAATGTAGTCGTGTACCTACTCTTGTCAATAATCAGACATCGGAGCGGAAGACCCTTTAGAACCTGGAGGCTCCGATGTTTGGCATTGCCATCATCCCCGGTTATTGTACCACAGGTTAGTGGTTAGGCTAGGCTAAGCCTCTTTAAGCTTATTCAATATTGCTATTATAATAGGGCTTCAGCTAATTTGCCTATGGGAGGTAGATATGTCGAGGAGCGAGTGGGTGATATTTTCAAACTGTCTAATATTTGTCCCTCTAGACCTCCAGACCTCCAGTACCTATGATATGGCCATTATAATTATACATTATTTTGTACGTGTGCGTTCATAATAAATTTATTCCCGAATGAAAATTACAAGACTAAATTTCAACATAATTTTCACACATCAACCATCTATCGGGCAGTGATCTGGATCCCAGGCTAATCTAATCAGCTTATCTGAGTATGATATTTTACCTGTTATTCGACATTATTTCTTAAGTCTACGTCTATATTGCATATTATTATATACAAATTATATTCCTACAGTAGTTATGTTTAACGATGATCGCCATTCCCCAACTAATCGGTATGCAATTAATGAAATATTTCCTAGGTACCTATAGATATTGTGACATGATGTGTGATATCCGATGTGGGCCAATGACATAATATTATAATAATATTATAGGTACTTATAGCAGCTATATACAGTAGCGTTGCCGTTGAGGGAAATTTCGTGGCCTTAGGGCCTATAGAAGGTGGTTATTAAATTATTAAATATAGTGAATAGTAATGTTAAAAAGAGTCTGGTGAGGCTAATAAAAAAAAATAATTATAATGATATTAATAATTTATTGTTTTAATAGTTATAAATGTATTTAAAACAATAGAATTGTATAATTAAAAATGAGTTATTCGAGCCTTCGTTTGATTAAAAAAAATAAATAATTTTAAAATTTTTTTTAATGCCATGTTAAAATACTATGGTACCTATCGGCCCCCGGAGGCTCCGTTCTAAATATTTTAGGCCACTGACTGTATCCTGTATATAGACAATAAATACAAGAAAAAAATATTATGGTCTGCACTCTACAGGCTCTCTCAACCCTCTGGAAATGACGCATGCACATCCGATTTTTTTTTATAGGTAAGTTATGCTCACGGCAAGCCGTTAAACAACAATAGTTATTTAGAATGATTGTTATAACGTTAGAATATAATATATAATATAATAAGTATAATACGTATTTTTATTTTACTTCACCTGCAGTCTACAAGATTTTACCGCTGCTCGTAGCATCTTTTGCGCCGCCGCAAAGGCACAGGCGCACAGCAACACCATATAGGTTAAATTGAATATTATTGACGAGCCCTCCATACAATCAATAACCCGTCTGCTATTTTAAGTTGAAACGCAACGCTACACAAGTAGTCTATGACTCAAATATTTTGGTCGGTGTCTCATCGGAATAAATTTATAAATATGTAAAAGTGAAACAGTCTGGGGAAAATCGAACAACTATAATCCGTATATTAAGCTCTATGCCTCTATATTTAATTATTTGTGTCTGTGTTAGGTATATAAGTACATCGTAATTCGTAGGTATGTACACAGAAGTTACGGAGTTACGAGTAATCATTAAATCATCTACAGATAAATTTTGTTATTATTGAAAACAAAACATTTTAATTTTCAGCCTAGTATACGAGTGTACCACAGAAAAAGTTTTAGCTGCTCTTATTTTTACCTATACCGTTTTCATTAGCTTCCATTCAAAATTCTTTTAATAATTATAAACTAAAATCATATTATATTGCCAAATATCTACCTCGTAATTTTATAACTTGACATTGTTTAGTCAAGAGATATCTATATTGTATTTACTTATAAACATTTTATTTAATTACAATCAGTTTGTGAGTGGGAGTCAATAAATAAAATTCATATTAATTTATTATTCTATAGTTATATTTACATCATTCGCTGCTGTCAACGTAATATAGATGATTAAGTATAACAATATTTAAAAAATGGTAATGTAATCACTACCGCACTATAACTGCAGTACTATAGAGTACTACCTACCTATACCTATAATTTATAAAACATTTTATATTCATGAATATATATAATATAATAGATACCTATATTATATATTTATATTATTAATGTCACTATAAATATGTGGGAGGGCAATGCAGGGCAATCATTGGTATAGAGATTATGCACTAATGCGTAAATTACCTAAAATAATATAATATAATATATAATAAAATCGAATATTATATTACACTATTTACAGCCCGTGGAAAATATTAAGCCAAAATACCAAAAACGAATTTTATTTTTTTTATCCTTAAATATCGTAAAATGTTTTAAAAAGAGAATATCACTTTTAGACTTTCGTTTTTAACTGAAACCGAGCAAAATAAAAGTATAGTCGCGCGCAGTACATTTTAAGTTAACTTCCCCCACCGGCCAGAGCTGTAAAGGCGTATAACAGCTATGCGTAGGAATAAGTACGCAAAATGCGAGTGACATAATATATTTGTACATCCTAAATTCGGTATAGGTACTACAGTTTACAGAGTGGGTACCTATACAACATTACAACCTACCTATATATATATATTAAAATACATAACAAACGGTTATAAAATGATACTGTGTAACATTATACTCTATACAGGACCATATGACCTATTTATTTTGAAGGGAATCCGACAATATCTCTTAGAATAGTTTAAATAGAGGTACCTATAAGGCTGTAACATAACAAAGTAAACTAATATGATTTATTTTTATTTTACATCTATAAGTAGCTAAGTATCGAAATTTTTCTATTTTCACTCCTTTCTCGTATATTATAATTTATTATATAAAGAGTACTCTAAAGTCTTAACGCTAACCTAACCTTGAAACGTTTCGAATACCTAAACGCCATATTATTCTCACCGATCAGAAACTGCAATCGTATCATATGACTACCTATATAGTAGTATAGTACCTATATTATGGTCTATGATCTAAGTATATCGTATACCTATGTATGTATTAATATTATATAGTATCCTATTCCTATACAGTTATATATTATTCTACTATAATATACTACACGTCTACGGTCTACACATGAAAATTAATTGGTACATAATGTTATCTACTAATATCTAATATATAGGTAGTAGCATTTATTATACATAGTATGTACTAGTACTAATATACTAGTAGGTACCTACTATAAAACTACGATAATATAACAATAGATAATATTTAGTATACCCTTACACTTAATGTAAAAACACAGAATAGAATAATTTTACACATAAATACATAGATATTTACTATAGGTAGGTACTATAACATTATTCAATATAAAATACCTATCTATCTATGTGCTTATTATTATTATACATGTTATATTGTATCATACGAAATCGTCGGCGGAGCTATTGCAGGGACGACCGCACGGATATATTATAATATAAATTGCTAAGTACCAAATCGCATATTATTACTTTAACATTTATATTATACAATAAAATATTGTAACCTGTGTATTATACTTTCGTATAATCATTCACCCTGTACAAAGTACCTAACTAATAACAAGTAGGTACAGGCTGCACATCGATTTCAATACATTGAATAACACCGCGAGTGAAACAGAAAGTTGTACGACCATGATGTATATTTTCTCGTGTATACACCTCGTACACTATATTGTTGTCAAGTACCAGTATACCTATAGGTACCTCTGGGAAAATCGTTACGCTTGCAATAGGTACACTGATTATTAAGATTTTAATTTACAATAATATACCTAAACACTCGACACTCGTGTATATATTTCTATATGTATGTATACACTATACCTACACGATATGTTATAATAATATGTACGGCGGCTTCGACGATAACTTTAATATTATTTTAAACGTAACTGCGTATTTCTATATAATATTACGAACTATACGCGTATTTATACAATATTATATTATGCTGTAGGTAGGTATATATTATTTTGCAGGGGGGTTCTGGATTCGATCGTTATCCGCCGCGTTTGCGCCCTTCGTCTGACACGAACGACGATCGATCCACCGAGTCCTCCCACCGATCCACACAATGTCACTATATTCATACACCCCGTCGCACACCACCCCATGTGTGAACAGCGCTCTTCCCTCTGCCGAACTCGAAACCCACCGAAACGAAAGTGACGTTCATTGGGGTTGGAGTGTTAACGGCGGAGGGGTTGAATTATGGTGGTAACACTGAACAGGGGGGAGGCGAGAGAAAGACTGGGACGTCACCTCAGGATCGGCGGCACTCGTCCGAATCCATTCAATAGGGACATTCGTCGGACGCAGCCGGTATAGTCCCGGGATTTTCGAGCTTCGTTTTTCCTATCGTCTTATAACATAATATACTAATATCAACATTAATATTGTAAAATATTCGGATAGCCGACCAGCGATTGACTTCCATAGTTTGACTCCGGACTATATAATATATATTATTAGGTATCGATTAGATTCTAGTAAGTAGTATCACGATCATGCAGTCTTCGGATATCTGCATGTTTTACTTGAGAGGCGCTTGCAGGTTTGGCAGCAAGTGTTGGAACTCGCACGACTTGACACGCCGATCGCCGAGGACTCTATCACTTGCAGCAGTTGCAAGTAAATATATTATATTGTATTATTAATTTATTTAATATCAATACGAGGTAAACATTACAAATGAAAAAAAAAGCCAAGCGTTAATCCCCCTTACGTGTGAGTGTGTGTGTTCTTGCAGTACGCCACCGAGTGGGATGTGGGAATAATATTCGCATATTATAGGTTTAACAGAAGTTTAAGAAATTTACAATCAATTTCTTAAGAGATTCGGCTCAATGGATTTATTTAGGGATAAAAATAAAATACAAGAACTCATCATCCTAATATTATTATAATTTATAGGTATCTACCTACCGTTATAATGTAATCATATAGGCGCAAATAGAGTTTGAGATTTGGGAGAGCCCTACTTTAATAATATTGAATAAACTTATTTAGGCTTATTTAGGAAAACAATGTTTAGAAAAGTCCCCTCCTTATATTTCGCACTTATTAATGTAATATTGTATTATAATTTATAATAATACAGCATAGATTGATGAGAGATTAATTATTGCATGTACAACTTCCCGGCTCCCCTCGGAAATTGTAAAAAAATAGGTATTAATCGTGTATGAAACCTAATAATTTTTGTATTATGGCTATTAGCACACGAATAAAAATATTGTATATTATTCGCATATTGTTAAAAAAAATTCTTAGAAAATGAAAGTGATATTTATATCTTATAAAATACTAAATAATAATTATAACAATATCTTATAAGACCAACAAATATTTAAAATCTAAGAATAATTAACATAATATTTTGAAAATGTTATCAGTAATCACGTTCATAACAAAATGCAAATATTATAATATTATAGTATTTAGTAATCGCTAAGAATATATTAATTATTATCTAAATCTATATTATCTAACTATATGAGATTATTATTGAAATTTTAATTATGTTTATTGAATAGATTTTGGACTTTGATTTATATAGGTAGGTACAACTTATTATTAACAAAAACCTAGAAATTAATTTTAATTTTTAATTCTTTCCCTTTAGCGGCAGCTTATTACGAACAAGAAAATTTAATAATGTCTCTAAGTACTAATACTAGTACCAGTGCCAGTACCAGTGCCAGTACCAGTGCCAGTACCAGTGCCAGTACCAGTGCCAGTTCCAGTACCAGTACCAATGCCAGTGCAAGTACCAGTATTAGCAATAGTGGAACATCTACGCAAGAGCAACCAAAAGGACTTCAACTTCTTCTTGAAGCCTCTATGCAGTATGTTTTTTTTAATAATAATTAAGTTGTTTATTGATGTTATTTTAATTTTTATAAAATTTTATTAATTTAGACCAATATTAAAACAGTCTGACGATTCTGGAATAGAAATAGAAAAAGTGGCGACCGAACTTTCTGTGGCAATGAAATCAGGAAATAGCAAAAGCGTAAAAGAGACTGCTAGTAAATTGCATGCACTTCATCAAAAAAAGAAAAAAGAAAGTACTGAAAATGATAGTTCTGCGTGGAATGATATTATACGGTGTGCTATTGACAATGATTTACAGTGCAATATCTGTTTTGAAATATTTATTAAGGTACTATACTATAATTATTTATTATCAGCAATTATTTAGTTGTATTTAATTTTACGATAAATATAATCAAGGAATTAGCTAGAGTAGCCGTAAGTATACTGCTCATAGGTATCACTGTATCAGCAATGTATGTAGGTATGTGCTCAACAGTACCTAG
>WHPZ01588503.1:0-11675 GCA_016617965.1 Macrosiphum rosae
AATGCTTATAAAAAAAAATTGTGACAAAGGATTTTTAATATTTTTCATCTGTCTTTGAAACAAGATACTAGGAGCCTTCTATTAAATTTTCAAGCTATCGCAACCAACAAATAAAATTTTATTGATATTTTTAGAAAAAAAACTAAAAAAAAATGGAAAATGAAAATGTGCCTAAACAGTTCAAAATAAATCAAAATATTTTAAAAATATTATCGTGTATAGAAAATGCAAATATAAACAACCAGTGAAAATTTCATGTATATACGTTCATTTGTTTTAGAGTTACACAAAAAACCAAAATCGATTTTTTGGAAAACCGATTTTGCGTAAAAATTCCCGTTTTCCCTTAATTTGTATGTTGTTTTTCCCGGCGCTTGTGAAAACTAATGTGATTTTACTTTTGACCCCCCAAAGTACCAACTAGATTCACTTTCCTATCAGGAAAGCTACTGTTGAAGAAAATCCAAGCACTTTTACTGTCCTAAAACGTGAGACAGACACAAAAAAAATAAAAAAATAAAAAAAAACACATCATTGTAAAATCAATACATTCATCGTTTCGCTCAGAATCTAAAAGGGGCTCTGCTGTACAGTAGGTTACAAGTGGGTCACTGTACAATGGATTGTTTTAATTTGAATTCAATGATACCTATAATATCATTGTATGAGAAAAACGATTCTGAGCGGAGATGGTATGTCAGTCTAGGTATAAGACATATTATATACTTATCTATGGTATTAAAAAAAAATTGTACCTATAATAAATTCCAAATTAATCATATCACAATATCCATTAAGTACTTATAATGCGTTATACATCAATAACAAACCGTGATACCATATAAATATCATAGATATATAGTACCATAGTAGTATACTTTAGAAGTTTCAAGTACCCACGAGTAATATTATACAATCACATCAAAATAACTAAAATAGTTATTCTAGGTTATTTAACATGAAATTTCGCCCAAATTTGAACTTAAAATGACTATACAAATAAACTGTGCTAGTGTATTTTTTAGATTTTTTGGTAACAGAATAAAAAAAAAATAAAAAACACACATCATTGTAAAATCAATACATTCATCGTTCCACTCAGAATCTAAAATAGAAATTTGAAATTGTCCGTAAACAGCTTAAAACAAGAAAAAATGTTTTGAAAATGTAATCAAGTAAAATATGAATTCATAAAATAAACATGATATAATATATATCAAGTGTCTACGGCATGATTATAGATATATGAATAAGAAAATCGCTACAAGAGAAATCAAGTGAATATCCAATGTTGTTAAAATTTGAACTACAAACGCTTTTAAAAATTTGATTTGACTCTCTTGTAGACATTTTTTTTGTTTATGAATGTAGATTACCTTATAAGGAATCTTATATTGCATTTTAAAATCTTAGGTTTAAAAAGAAAAATGTTTATGAATTTCAAACTCAAAATAATTTGCTAATTTTCACAATTGTCCGTATTTTGTCAAAATTTGAAATGTAAATGGTTATAAAAAAAAATGTGACTGGATTTTTAATATTTTTCAGTCATTGTAACAATATATTAAGAGCTTTGTATTAAATTGTCAAGCTTTTTACCCAAAAAATAAAATTTTATTGGCATTCATAGAAAAAAAAACTATCAAATTGGTAACTGAAAATTTCTAGACTGTAGTAAATCGCACTGACAGCTGTTATAATCATAATAAAACATAAAAAAAATTCCAGAAAATTAAAAATATCTTATGTATTATTATTTTTTTTTATCGCGAAACATAATTTATTTTTTACTACATATTTTAGAAAAAATTGAATTTTATTCTAGTAACATCAAGTAAGATACGGACCCTATGCTCTGAACTTTAATTTTAGGGTCCAAATTACAAAAGGAGGTGCCCAGACACATCCGGCACCCCTAACATATTTATTGCAATATTGCAGTATTGCACTGCTGATAGTTGGAAAAAAAAATCCCTTTTAGTATTATACCGGGGATTGACTAAATGTCTAAATATAAATAATTTATAAGAATTATTTTATAAATTATATATTAAAATCGTAAGATACTGTTCCAGACTCCCAGTCTCCGTACTCGGCCTAATAGTCAGAACTCAGTACCTAACTCAATATATTATTATTATACAAACGCCTTCCATAACTGTGTCACGAGGCATGCGCATTTTACCCTTCCATTATTGATTTTAAAACGTTCATTGATAACAACGTTGATACTTACTTGATAGTAGAGTGTTGGTGTTTATGACAATCACAATTGACATTTTACAGTATAAGAAGATTTCAGTATTCACTATATTATTATATATTTTATATTCGTGTGTTGTCGAAAGGAAATATTCAAATCATCCAGTAGTGGTGTCCTCCTAATGTAATTGTATTTGTTGATTAGTTTACTAACTCATTCACCGCAGGAAAATGGTGGTAAGTCATTGGTTTTGACCGTTTTGAGTAACAATCACTAACTACATGCAAGCCAAAAAAGCATTAATCTTTTTGACGTTGTTTCATAGGTATTCAAGGCAATCAAATGTTTGGCAGATGATTGGGCTCTTACAAATTGTGCAGTGGTTAATGATGAAGACTTTCGAAGCGATACAAAGTATGTATAAGATAATTCTATAAAAGTGATTGTTTAAGTAAACTAAATTAAAAATATGTTTAGATATATTGAGGTCCAACATCAAACCAAACCAGATCTTAAGTTTTGGTTCACGACATTGTTTGTGAAAAATCCACCTCCGCGAGGATGCATAGCTTTTTCTGTGAATCAACGGGAATGGGCCCAACTGTCTATCAACCAGCCAATCAGTATTACTTCTTATCCGGGAAATACAGCAATTGATTTTTTGTGTTCAGTTGAAGCTGAAATTGATTATTTTCAAAAAAATAAGTAAGTACATTATTTTGTATTTATAATAAACAAAAAAAAAAAATGCTCATGATATAGAATATAAATTTTCTTAGGACAAAAAGTGCTAATGAACAATTTGATACAGACATGATGGCTAGAGAGTTTTTAGTAAACTTTACAAATCACGTTTTGTCTGTCAGTCAAACATTATTATTTCAGTTACCAGAAAAGCCATTGATGGCCATTAAGATCAAAAGTATTGAAGGTAAATGATTTGTATTTATAATTTATGAAATTGGAGATTGAAGTTGGATAAGTTGAACGATATGTACATTGTAGGTTTTTATATTAATAAATAAGATCCTCTTAACTTTGTCATCTTAAACTAGTTAATTAACTTTAAAGAACAGTAACACATACAAATGTACAATATAGATTTACTGTTATTTGCTAACTTCTAAGATTAAAAAAAAAATAATCTAAAAGTTTCTGTTTTATAGTTTTAAAATAATGTATTTATTTAAATTAAAAAAAAAAACAATGCGAACAAAGTTAATATATTACAATTGAAAAAGTGCAGAAAAATATTTGAATGTTATAAAATGCACTGATATAAAAAATGCAATGTTATAAAATTTTAGGTGTAAATTCTCAAGAAATTAATTCTGGAGCAAAACCCCGGTCAATTCAATATGGAAAATGTTTGAGCAATACCGCTGTACGATTTGTAGTTGGCTCTAATACTACATTAATGTTGGTAGGAAAGTCAAAATGGTAAATTGGTTTTCTTAATAATACTTAATTGTCTTTCTTTCTGAATATAATGTTGTTAAATATTTTTAGCCAACAAGCACGTGTATCAATTATAAATCCAGATTTTGACTTCAACAAAATGGGAATTGGTGGTTTAGATACAGAGTTTAATGCTATTTTTAGAAGAGCATTTGCATCTAGAGTATTTCCACAAGAAATTATTGAACAACTTGGTAAAATCAATTTAAATTGAAAATACCTACTTTTTAAATTAACTAAAAATATTTTTCATTAACTTAGGGTGCAAACACGTCAAAGGTATTTTGCTATTTGGTCCACCTGGAACTGGTAAAACATTAATGGCTAGACAAATTGGACAAATGTTAAATGCACGTGAACCCAAAATTGTTAATGGCCCTCAAATTTTGGACAAATATGTTGGTGAATCTGAAGCAAACATAAGAAGATTATTCGCAGATGCTGAAGAAGAAGAAAAGAAAGTATGTCAGATTATTAATTTAATTAAAATTAGCTTTTATTTTATATTTTTATTTTAGTCTGGTTCGTCTAGTGGCTTGCATATAATCATATTTGATGAAATTGATGCTATTTGTAAAGCAAGAGGTTCTGTTGGAGGGAATACAGGAGTGCACGACACTGTGGTTAATCAGTTGTTAGCTAAAATTGATGGAGTTGAGCAACTAAATAACATCTTAGTTATAGGTATGACCAATAGAAGAGACATGATTGATGAAGCGTTACTGAGACCTGGTCGTCTTGAAGTAAGATGTTTCATATGAATTTATTTGCAATAATGTCATGATTATTGATTACAATAATTGCTTGAGTGTAGGTACAAATGGAAATAAGTTTACCTGATGAACATGGACGTCATCAAATTTTGAATATTCACACAACTCGTATGAAAGAATTTAAAAAAATTGCTGATGATGTAGACATGAAGGTAAATTGTCTAAATAGTATATATCATTATTGGTATTTAGTTTTAGGTTTATCAAATCTACATGTATTCTATGTGTTTTAAATGTTTAGGAGCTTTCAGTAAGAACTAAAAACTTCAGTGGTGCTGAGTTGGAAGGTTTAGTTCGTGCTGCGCAATCAACAGCCATGAATCGTTTGATAAAAGCTAATAATAAGGTAGAAGTCGATCCTGATGCATCTGAAAAACTTCAAGTGTGCAAGGATGATTTTTTACATGCTTTGGAATATGATATAAAACCTGCGTTTGGTGCTAGTGCTGAGGCTTTGGAACACTTCTTAGCACGTGGTATTATAACTTGGGGTTCATCAGTCAGTGGAATTTTAGAAGATGGAACATTGCTTACACAGCAAGCTCGTGTGGCGGATACATTTGGCCTCGTCTCTGTACTTATTGAAGGACCGCCAAATTCAGGAAAAACTGCTCTAGCTGCAAAGTTGGCAAAAGATTCAGATTTTCCTTTTGTCAAAGTGTGTTCACCTGAAGACATGGTTGGCTTCACTGAAACAGCCAAATGCTTACAAATCAGAAAAGTACATTCCCAAAAAATATCCTAATATAAAATAACTGAAAACACTCAAATTCACTTAAAATTTAAAATTTATCTAAATTTAATTTTTGTATGAAAGAAAGGCATAAAAATGTACATAATTGTCTTATAATGTCATCCTTCAGCGTGAGCAGATATTAAAGGCAGGGTAGTCATAGATAATAATATAAATCACATTTATACTTTAGAGGTCATATGCCTTGTCTTGACACATGTTTCATATTAAAGCAAATTATGGAACTTATAGAGGAGTATATAAACTGTGACCTTGCAGAAATTGTTTTCATATATTTATTTTAAAACTAGTTGTTTATATTTTAAAGTACAGTACATAAGTACTTATGACTCATTTTAAAATTAAAATGTGAAAAATAAACTCTGCTTGAGCAGAAAGTTTATATTCTCCTCTACAAATTTGTTACGTAGATTTGCTATGTTACTGGTGTTAGACAATGACAAGACATACTAGTATGAAGACCACTTAGTTGTATTTCAATCGCTATTTGGTAGGATGTAGAGGTACTATAACACTGTCTCCCTATACCTTATAAACCATGTGGTTTACCTTACCTGTATAGACAAATAGTTAAAAATATTAAACCACTCCAAAGTGGGTTAGGTGGTCATGAAAGATTAGTGAAATTGTTTTACCTAAATAATATTATTTAATTTGGTGTGGAAAATTCTGAACATGAATCACCCAGTTCTACAGAGTACGGTGACAGTTAGATAATTGGATATTTTCTTAACCACTACCCACTCTTACCATCAAAAGCACATAATCAAAAATAAAATAAAAGTAATTAGTTGTCACTAATCATAACTAGGGCTCGGATTTATATGTAAATACATATTTTCTCTGCGATATGATAAACTAATTTCGGCAAGTGATAAATTTGTTTCACAAGATTTGTGATAAAATGAGGTATATTTAATTTTACATATTTTTACATATTTTGTCATAAATACATGTTTTTACATATTTAACAATTATTACATTTTTTTCACATATTTAGACAATTTTGCCATTTTAACGTCTTTTCTTCAAAGTTCAGGTCCAGCGGATGTATTTTTGACTTGGCTAAACGACCATGGAACTAAACCTGTTATAATTTCAATTATTTCTAAATACAATTTTATCGATTGAAATATCAGATATCTTATCGTAATGTATTACGATTATCACATTTTTAAACACGGACGAGCGATGAGTGTGTAGTTTTTAATGTGACATCGTAGTGTGTGTTTCGTAGCATCGTTTTTCGTTATGTTTTACATGTATATTACCAATAGGTAATGCCAAAAGTACGATCGTCTAAAACTTGCAAAGCAATAAAATATATTTCTGAATATCCAAATGAACATTTACAAAGTGACGGTCACATTTTGTGTTGTACCTACTGCTCGTAAAAAATCAATAGCAATTGATTATTTTTTTTTTTTTGATAATACATATTTTGAATTCTTTAGCACATATTTTTGTTGTATAAATACATACTTTGGTTATATAAATACATATAAATTCTAGCCCTAGTCATAACATACATACATTATACATACGTACATACATACATACATACATACATACATACATACATACAGTGGTCCCGAACACGGAATGCATATATTACATAACTATAAACCAAACTTTAACTATAATTATTTTCATTCTACATCATACTAAATAAATATTTTCACAAAAAATCATAGCGTTTTTACCCATTAATATTTATGTTTAATTTAGTATACAATAGAGAATTTCAAATTAATCTACGATTTGGTGAAACTTTAAAATGTATAAACTCCTTAATAATGTACATTTTTATGTCTCTTTCCATTACAATAAACATAATTTAGATTAGTTAAAAAGTAAAGAGATATTGAGTGTTTAAAGATATTAACTAGAACTGAAGTATTTTTGTATTTTTTTTTCCAGATATTTGATGATGCTTACAGATCTCAACTTAGTTGTATTTTAGTTGATAATATTGAACGTTTATTGGATTATGGTTCGATAGGTCCAAGATATTCTAATCTAACATTACAAGCCCTATTGGTTCTGTTAAAAAAACAACCTCCCAAAGGTAAAAAACTTTTAGTATTGTGTACAAGCAGTCGTAAACAAGTACTAGAAGAGATGGAAATGTTGTCTGCATTTACTGCCGTACTTCATGTCCCTAATCTTAGCCAACCTGAAGAACTTATTACGGTCTTAGAACAATTTGATTTGTTTACAAAACAAGATATCCATAAGATCTACAACCAAATATCTGGGCACAAGTGAGTTGAACTTTATGAACTAAATAGACTATTTTTTACCTCTAAAAAATCATGACCTTATAGTGACTTGTTAAACAAATGGTATTGTTTTGTGGTTTTAGTGTTTTCATTGGTATAAAAAAGTTATTGGCTTTGATTGATATGGCCCGTCAAACAGATCCAAAAGTACGAGTGATTAAGTTCTTAACTAAAATGGAAGAAGAAGGTTGTTTAGATTTGGGTACTATGATACATTAATTATTGTACCCATTGATTGTTTTTATTTTAGAAATTACTAAACTATTCAGTAAATCATTAAAAAAAAATAATTTTGTTAACATTCCGAAATTAGTTAAAGGTTGACAGATAGGCTTTATTATCGTTTTAAATTAAAATCAAGTATTATTCCAATTTTGATATTTTTCTTCGCTCTTGTTTGTATTAAGATATTGTTTAATCTAATCTATATATTATAATGTTTTCAATTTTCGTCCACTTAATTGTTATATGTATAATAATATATTAAATTATATCATTAATTTTTGTTTTTAAATGCATTGGTTACATATTTTTATTTTCTAAAACAGAATGTCTGGACATTGTTATTATTTTATATTTATAATTCCTATTAATACATTATGTTTAATAGAAAAGTTAAGTAGTTAGGTAATTGTTTAAAAAGTAGACAATACTGAAAAATACTAATGCTTGATGACAGTAAAATATTCTCACTTATTACTTATGAGTTATGATACTGAACCACTAATTTATTTACCCTAGTATAATAATTTATAATAAAGTTAAGTATATTTGGAGACAAATAAAAAAAAAAAATTTAAAAAATTTATTATTCTAATATTTGATAGTTATTTCAATAGTATTATAAGTATTCTATAATATAGATTAAAATTCAATGTTTGAAACTTCATACTCTCATCAATATGTTGAATTGTTTAAAACTTTAAAATATTTTTAGTAAAATTCTAATGTCTTTACTTTAGGTACCTATTATATAATAATTATTAATTAATGAAATAAGTTTCAATTACTCTAGTAAAATTGTATTGGAAACAATTGAAGCAATTAAATGAAATTAATAGAAATTATTTTTAACATTAATATATTTGTAGATTGTGTTTGGATACTTGTTTTTATAGTGTATACTAGTCTATTCACACCAGAATTGACTTGGTTTTTAATAAAAATGCTTTTAACATTAGTTTTTTATACAGTTTTTTCAAACTTGTTTTATTGTCTGTGTAATTGTTAGCTAATTATTTTTGGTGAATTTTGATATTAATGCACTATGTATATTGTTTTTGTGTTAGGCTCAACTTTAAAAGTTCAAACATACTCTCTAACAGGGCAGATGGAACCATGTATTTTGACACAGTTATATTTTACTTGTCTACTTGTCCAAATATTCACTAGTGAAACTTTACCAGAGGTAAATTTCCATAGTGGTGTTAAATATTCATAGTGATATTTTACCAGGGGTGAGATTACGGTCCATTTCTTAGTATATTATATCATTGTATAGGTCGTCTCCTAACGCTGCCATTTAAATTCATTAATGTGATAAACTGATGTAGTGGGTATTGAAATAACCTAGTATATTTAAGCCATGGAATAATAAAATATAATGCTATATTTGGTGAAAATTTAAAGTATCTATATATACCTTCAGTTTTTTGTTATTGATTTATAATGCAGGCACGGTTCTAGGACTACATTTTTGTATGGGCAACAGTAGATTTACAATAAAGTTTGAACTGTGAATAATATTCCTCATTTCCTCCCCCTTAGCCAATAAGGGGCACCAGAAATTTTGGTATGGGCAGCTGCTCACCCCGCCCATACGCTAGAACCGCTACTGTTAGAATGACAATAAAGTCGATTTTGTCCTAAGCTCCTCGTTTTTAAATTAAAAAAAAAATACATTGAAGTTGAAGATAAAAGCATTTTATTGAAGTCTTCGGACTCAAAAAAATAACAATAATAAAACACATTGTAAAATTCATGATAGAAATAAGTTATTTCTATCATGGTAAAATTAATACATTCATTTCTCCGCTCAGAATCTAAAATATGGACACCGACTGATCAGTCTTTTTCAAAGTGAGCGATAGCGCCTCGTGATAACACAAGAGCAACTTAACCCCTCCAAAACAAATAATATTTTATACATTTTTGAATTCAATGTAAAATAATTATTTCGTTTATATCAATTTAATAAAAAATATTTTAGTTATCTTATCACAACTATTATATAATAAATTAATCTATTCTGGGCCCATACGTATATCTTTAACCATGTTTTCTATAATTTGTGGCTATACCTATACCAGAGTCCTATTTTTACTTTTCCTTTTAAACATTTTTATCTTTCTCATTATGTATGCACATTCCTGCCTCCTGGTATATGCTCGTGTACCTAAATGCGTATTATGTAAAAAAGAACCAATTCGTTTAAAAGAGTATGCCGTTACACTTTCGACCAAAACAAAAAGTTCAATAACAATTAATAATATTATATTATACTTTAGGTCTTTCTGCTATACTTATAGAAAATTATTAAAAATATATCATTCCTAAGTTGTATAAAAAAATATATAAATTAAATATAAATAATAATAATTATAACAATAGAAAATGCTAATATAAACATTCAGTCAAACTTTCGTGTACCTACGGTAATTTGTTTAAGAGTTACACCAAAAACCAAAATCTATTTTTTCGAAAACAGATTTTGTGTAAAAATTCCCGTTTTTCCTTAATTTTTCTTTTGTTTTCCCGGCACTTTTGAAAACTACTTTTACTTTTGACCCCCAAAGTACCAACTAGATTCACTTTCCTATCAGAAAAGATACTGTTGAAGATAAACTAAGCATTTTTACTGTCCTAAAACGTGATGACAGACACAAAAATAAAAAAAGTGAAAAAAAATAAAAGTGTAGGTATATTAAATTAAATTATATTTTATAATAATTATTAATTAGTAAGTACTCTCAACTGTTCTTTTTTTTTTTACTTTTAATTTGGGGGGCACGGCCTTCTAAAGCCGCCCCCAATTCTGCTTTAAGTTTATAAAAAAGGTATATAGCAGCCATGAACAATGAATACCTAGTACCTATCTGTCAGACTCAATAGCCAGCGGATTAAATATATATTATAAACAGTAGCTGTTCGAATCAATAAATCTCCCTAAATTAACTCAACGTACTAATTGTAAAATAAATTACCATAGGAACATAATAGTAATATAATTTATAAATATATTAGCCATATAATGCAGGATGCAGGAGTCACTTCCTACAGGGAGCTTAAAAATATGGCGAATGATAGTGAAAAATGGAGAAGATATTTATTGTAAAAACTTGAAAAAACCAATCTTTGGATTGATAAACTAAAAAAAAAAAAAAAATCATAAAATATATTTAGTGATCAGTATACAGGTATCCCGCGAGGATTTGCCCATTGCGATATCTCTTGAGATAATAAATATATCATAAATCTGTTTTTAGATTTTGAGTGGAACAATGCGAATGTATTGATTTTACAATGATGTGTGTTTTTTTTTTATTTTTTTTTTTGTGTCTGTGTAGTGTGTACACGATAAATAGTCGAAATAATATTTCGATTTTCAACTTACTACTAATATCGAATCTAGGAAAAAATACCCGAGGAAGAAATACCCATGGAAAAAATGCCCGAGGAAATAATACCTAAAAGAAAAAATACCCGAAGAAATAATACCCGATAGAAGAAATACCCGAGGAAATAATACCTAAAAGAAAAAATACCCGAGGAAATAATATCCGTAAGCAAAAATACCCTTGGCAATAATACCTGAAATAAAAAACATATTATTAGGTAAATTGAAAAAATGCAAACATTCATATTCGATATTATATTGAGTACATTTAAAAAAAATTAATACAGTAAGGTATACAAAATAAAATTTGTCATAATAATACAATAATAATTCGGAAACTTTTATAAAATAATATATGACTGGTTATAATTATTAATATCATTACAAAAAAAAATTAATACAGTTAGGCATATAAAATAATATTTGTCATAATAATAAAATTAAAATAATTCGGCAACTTTTATAAAATAATAAATGTGAGTGAATACTTATTAATATCATAATATATTTTGAAAAACGTACTAATATTGTGCAACTCATATGAAATAATTAAAAATTAAGTATAATATTATGACTATTTTAAATGTCT